>PRKT01000154.1:884902-955636 GCA_003671525.1 Saccostrea glomerata | reverse complement strand
ACATTCAAACTGCAAGGTATACTATGGCGACATCGCCTTTTACACAATTCCGGGCTTCCTTTTGTGTAAATACTCGGAGAAAAAATATCAAAAAATATACCAGCTAATGTTTTTTTGTGTGACAAAATATGTTAACATAAAGGGTCAAGGAATAATTTGAATATCAGTAACCACAGCTTTGAAATGTATTGGCGACATAGCGTTTTTTCATTTGTATGAATTATACGGGAATGACTGAAATACGGTAATGATAAAACAATATATAAGGGTGGTGGCCGTCTGTCAGCTGTCCTAACGAGCGCATTTGGATTAATTTTAGTCTGAAATGTGTGTATTGCAAAGGCTCCAAGGGGGAAATTCAAGCATAAGGTCTTAGAAGAATCGTTACTTGACCGATCCCAGGCGACGACTCAGTAGAATACGGCAAAATATAACGAAAACAGAGGTTGAAGCGAGGAAGAAATCTAAAATAGCGTCCTCCCTTGTGTAGTTATATCATTATACCATATATGATTTTTTTAATTAAGAATTATTACACACGGGAGCAAGCCCCTATGGAACAAAGTAAAAAGTTAAAGCTATCGTGCAAAGTCATAAACCTATAATACGCAACGAGCTTAGTTTTGTGCAATAATTCAGTTTTCAAATTTATTAAAATACCCACCAAAAAAAACCGAAATAGGAAGCAATTTTCCTTGTTTACATTAGATTAATATAAGCCACTGATCGTATCCTGTTGGTATTAGCTGTTTTTAAAAATAAAGCTACTTTAATGTACATTTAAAAACTTATAAAAGGGCGCGACACGCTGTATTATATGAATGTATTTTTAGCTCACTTGAGCCGAAGGCTCAAGTGAGCTTTTCTAATCAAAATTTGTCCGTTGTCTGTCGCCGTCGTCGTCGTCGTCGGCGTAAACTTTTCACATTTTCATCTTCTTCTCAAGAACCACTGGGCCAATTTCAATTAAACTTATTACAAAGTATCCTAAGGTGAAGGTGATTCAAGTTTGTTCAAATGAAGGGCCAATTTGCAAGCCCTTTTCCAAGGGGAGATAATTATGAATTAGTGAAAAATTAATGGCATTTTTAAAAAAAAAATCTTCTCAAGAACCACTGGGCCAGGAAAGATGAAACTCATGTGGAAGTAAATGTATCCTCAGATAGTGTAGATTCAAGTTTGTTCAAATCATGACCCATGGGGGTAGGGTGGAGCCACTATGGCCGATCAAAGTTTTACATAGGAGTACATAAGGAAAATCTTTAAAATCTTCTTCTCAGGAACCACTGGGCCAGGAAAGATGAAACTCAAATAGAAGCGTCCTCATATAGTGTAGATTCAAGTTTGTTTAAATTATGACCCCCGGGAGTAGGGTGGGGCCACAATGGCCGATCAAAGTTTTACATTGGAATATATAGAAAAAATCTTTAAAAATCTACTCAAGAACCACTAGGCTAGGAAAAATGAAACTAATGTGGAAGCATACTCATGTAGTGTAGATTCAAGTTTGTTCACATTATGACCCCTGGGGGTAGGGTGGGGCCACAATGGCCGATCAAAGCTTTACATAGGAATATAAAGGAAAAATCTTTAAAAATCTTCTTCTCAAGAACCACTGGGCCCGGAAAGATGAAACTTAAGTGAAATCATCCTCAGGTAGTGTAGATTCAAGTTTGTTCAAATCATGACCCCTGGGGGTTGGGGGGGGGGGGCAAAATGGCTTGTCAAAGTTCTACATTGGACTAGATATGGAAATCTTTTAAAATCGTCTTCTCAAGTACACTGTACTTCAAATCCATGATTAGTGATATTTATGTGGAATCATTGGAATATATAGGAAAAATCTTTAAAAATCTTCTTCTCAAGAACCACTGGGCCAGGGAAGATGAAACTCATGTGGAAGCATACTCATGTAGAGTACATTCAGGTTTGTTCAAATCATGACCCCTGGGAGCAGGGTGGGGCCACAATGGCCGATCAAAGTTTTACATAGGAATATATAGGATATATATAAACCATTGTTAGTGATATTTATGTGAAATTATCCTCAGGTAGTGTAGATTCTAGTTTGTTCAAATCAAAACCCCCAGGGATAGGGTAGGCCACAATGGGGTATCCAAGATTTACAATAAAATATGCATAAAAAAATCTTCTCAAGAATAGCAAAGTCATGATTAGTAATACATGTACTAGTATTTATATATGGAAGCCTTTTTTGGGTAGTGTAGAATTAAATTTGTTCAAATCATAACTCCAAAGGGTAGGGTGGAGCCACAATGGTGGATCAAAGTTTCGCATAGAAAAATTAAGGAAAAAATCCCAAGAACAGAAAAGCTATGTTTAATCATATTGACATCCTCATGTATTGAAAATTTAAATTTATTCAAATCATGGCCCTTTGGGGGTAGGAGGGAAACAATGTGGAATCAAATTCAAATTAATATAAAGTTATATAGATAGGAAGAAAATGTTTTTAAAAAATCTTTTTTTATCAAGAACAGCAAAGTCATATACTGTATTAATATGAAGGCAATCTCAAGTAGTATTAAAATTCAAGCCCCCGCCCAGAGACCCACTCGGCTTAGCCCAACACCCCTACCAACTTGCAATCAGGGCAGTGATAACTTGCCATCTGTTTTATTGTTGCTTCTGTCTCTCCCACGCAGCCTGGGTGAAACCAGTCTTTACAAGTATCACACTGTACCATGAAGTTTTTTTTTAATTTTCTCAAGAATAGCAAAGCCATAACTGATAATATTTAAATGGAAGCATCCTCATGTAGTGTAGATTCAAGTTTGTTCAAATCATGACCCCCGGGGGTGGGGCGGAGCAAAAATGGCCGAGCAAAGTTTTGTCGGCCGAAGTTGGATTAAAACTGGCTAATAATAAACCAATTTCTACTTTTTCCTAGCCACAGTGCTCAGGTGAGGCCATCTTTAATATTATGTTAACATCGTTAATTTGTCCTCTTCCGCCTCAGACTCTGCCGACCCGGTAGGTAGGTTAGAATTTTTTCCAGAAAATTTCATCAATTTACAATGAAGGGCGTTGAAGTGGCAAAAAATTTTATTTGGATAGAAAGTTTGGGTGTTACTTATCGGACGTCTATTGACACGCCCATTTCTCATGTTTCTTTAGAAACAGAAAAGAAATGTTCGTCGTAATTAATACTTATGGACACCCCAATTTTGTGACTAGCAACATGAGGTGCACTAAAATGGAGATTTTAAAATAAAAATAGAAGAGAGTTAGAGACTCCTCACTTCTGTAAAACACAAATTGCAACGAATATGTACATATTTTTGAATTTATCATGACTGTCTATTCGAGTTACCACAACACGTTTCCGTCTAACACTTATTTACTCGGTGTTTATTTAGACCGTCATTGGCAATTAAATATTATGAAAAACCTGTTCTATAGGTATTCGAATAAACAATTTGACCATGTTATCCCAATCGTTCCATCTCGGGTCTTTATCCTTTTCTAGAGGAATGGGTGTGTCATCATAAAACAATCAACGTTCTACATTATGTAAAGAGAGTGGAAATGTTGTAGCTGTATATTAAATTACACCACGAAAAGAAAAATGCTGCTTTTTCTAGATTTAACAATTTTCCGAAGGTTACCACATTTTTTACAGCTATTGTGAAGGTGAAACTAAGAATGTAATTTTTTTTATCCTGCAACTACCCTTTGCATTGACCTAATAAATCTAGGCAACCTAATAAACCAAAGCTTTATTTTACACGTTTTCTTACCGTCGCTCAAATATCGCTTATATTTCAAGACAGTATAACCATGTATTTAATATTTCTATATCACCTTTAAGTACAATGCTGCAGGGGATGCTCACTCCTCCATGGTACCTGATCCTACCTCTGATGTTTGGGAGGTCCGTGTTTGTTCTGTTCCTATTTTGTATTGTTTTGTGGACTTTTGATCTTGAATACTATTTGTTATCGCCTATGTATCATTTTCTACCATTAGATGCATTGACAAGGTTTTATCTAGGTCTAATAGTCTTTCAATTACTAGTAATAGATAGGATTTTTCTTGACATATCATCTTTTACAGTAATGTACAACACAACTTCTATTCAAGATGTATCAACTGACAAAATTTGATACCAGGGTAATTGTATGCCTCATATCTTTATGTAGTATTTTAGTTATTAGCCTGTCATGAAAAAGCTATCAGACAAAAATGAACCCAAACCATAATACATCTCATTTTCACACAAGTGTATGAAACAAATACAGTATTTACAGTAAAAAATAAATCAAAGCCCTGGGGAGATGGTAAATCTATAATACATTTTGCCAATATGTGTACCTGTATATTAGCATCAGGAAAAGAGAGCTCAACTAAGTAGCAGTAAAGGAAGTCAATTTTCCAGCACAGGCATCACAACATAAAAAACTATACTATATTGAATTTATTTTCATATTTATCTCATCATCATTTTACTCTCAGTGGATTAATATGATGGTCTACCTTTTTACCATTCTTAATAGTGTTTTACCTCAGATCATCATCTTTCATTCTAAAATATGCATTACAATTTATGTTACATGTTTTGATTATCAGTTGTTCATCACTTTATTTAAACAGATATAAATATAAACAATAAAACGTCTTTCTTTGGTTGATAATATGGGAATGAATGTCGCAGCTACAATGTATTGCAGAAAAAAATTTACTAAAGGGGGTTTTATGCATTTTTTCTGCAACAGCTGCTACATTCATTCTCGTAATAACAACCAAAGACAGCATTTTATTGTTTAAATATCATCTTCACAATCTTCCATTGTCAGTGTTCTTTCCTTCTCTTCTTTTTCTTTACCTTATCTCTTATACAATCTTCCATGATTGATGCATCTTCCCCATTAGCTTTCTCTTTTTCACTTTTCTTCACCTTGTCATTTTCATAATCTTCCACTATTATTTTGCTAGATCTAGCTTCTTTTTCTTCTTTTTGCTTTTCTTTACTTTGTCACTTTCACAATCATCAACCATTAAGTCATCATCTCCCTTTCTTTTCTTTATATTGTCACTTTCACTTTCTTCCATTGCCTCTAAATCTTCCCTTTGATTTTTCTCTTTATAAGTGTTCTTAACTTCATCTTTTTCAATATCGTTTTTGAGATCATCTTCCATTTTAATTTTCTTTTTCTTCCTTCTTCTCACTTTGACATCTTCACCATCTTCCATCATCACTTCACCATCTTCCTCTTTCTTCTCTCTCTCACTCCTCTCCACCTCCAACACTTCCTCTTTTTCTTTCTTTCTTTTCTTCCTTTTCTCTCTATCCCTTACCAATCCATCATCATTCTCACTCAATTTTTCTTTATATCCCTCTTCCACATTTTCATTTTCCATTACAATGTCCTCACTTTTCTTCCCTTTGTCTTTCCTTCTTTTAAAACAGGCCACAAAGAACCCATTGGTCAGTGTTTTCTCTGGGCATGCCCGGAGATAATGGTCACTTTTCTGGTAGCCCTCTCTTCCTCTCTCTGGCCAATCCTTCATGACATTCTGTATTTTAAATCTGAAAATATATACATGTATCACAGATATGCATTTTTGTAAATCAGATTTTTATTGAACCATAACAAAACAACTTTCTAGACATTTTATTTGTTTACATATGTACAATACAATGATAATATGTGATAAGGAAAAATTGATTAATTGTACCAGTAAATTAATACCAATTGGCATAGCAAGGTCTCAAGACAAACAATGTATCAATTTCAAGTGAAAGAACATGTAACTGAATAGTACATGTATACGTCTAATGGATCAATACCAATACAGTACAAGTCATCATGACAACTAATGGATATAATTATGTATGTACAAAGTAACTGCACAGGTAGTTAGGTGACAGAAAATGATATTTAGGCAGTCAATCGGTCAATGCCTCATCTGATATAGCTCAGAAGAGTATATCAGCCTGAAAGAATATTATAGGCTAGGTGGGCCAAATTGCTAAAAACCAGTGATTGGACAAGAGTGGTCCAAATAACTATTGGGTTATTACCAGGTGAAGTGAAGGAAATTAAGATATCCAGCAGCTCAGTACCCTGTCACAGGATAGGTTGTCAGCTCAAATACTTCGACTTATTCCTGTTCACTCCTTGGGGAGCAAAGAACCACAACGACACTGAATCAGCTCAAATATCATTGTCAATTCACATAATGTATTAAGTAATATTCGGGTGCAACCCTTGGAAAAATAGCTAAATACGTAGCAACTTACAGCTTAACTGTCATGAATATACTGATAAGGTATCGTAAAAGGTGTAAATCTGTAAGATATTGGACAAATGTTTAGTTTTAGTTTAAGAATTTCTGTTGTTCATCTGGTAGATGCATTTAGGAAGATGAAACAACACAGAGCACGACAATTGAAAATCTACACACTGTCAGTTACCTTTCCTTGAATATGTTGTAGATTTCCTCACAGACTTGTTCATTTTCCTCCTCATGGACAGAACATGTGGAATAAACAATCTTTTTCACGTTAGGGAATGAGAAGGCGTGTCTTAAAATCTGGGCCTGAAGTTTGTGGAGCTGGTCCAGGCGGTGTTGTGTAGTAGAGGAATCATCATTAGTTAGGTTATCTAGTCTATTTACAATGCCTGTATTGGGACAAAGGAACATATCATTTTTTACATTTTTAACAAACAAATTGTATTTTTCCAATTAAAAGAAATGGATTGTATATCATTGGATATACAGTAAAACTCGGTTATAGCAAAGTCACTGGGACCTATAAAATTACTTCGATATATCCATAATTCGTTATATCCGTATAAGGAGTACGTTAAATTCACATTGCTGGGGATCCAAGAAAACTTCGCTTTATCTGTGAATTCGCTATATCCGTGTTCGTACTAAATGAGTTTTGTATTTTTGTCACATGATACAAAGTTTAATTCAAGGATTATAGTTAAATATCAACTTGATCTCAAAATCTTTAAAATTCAAACAAATGCATACTTTTTGTGTGAATGAAAGTAGAATGCTTCTCATTTACCAATTTATATTATGATAAAAACAAACAAAGATCTTTTTTGTTCAAAGATCTGAATCCAAATACATGTACTGAATATTACTTCACATCTACCATGGCCATTTTTAGCAAGAAAACTGAAGACTAATTATCATGGACAATACAACATTTTACAATTACAGTTTCAGTCATGATATTTGACCTATGACTTTTGACCTCTGACCTGATCCACTACAGGAAGGGTCCACCATAACATACTCTACATCCTTGTAGGCCGGACTGTCCGTCTTTACTCTGAGAAAGTCCATACACCGTGCCACTTTACATGTCACGCCAGCAGCCTCCATACGTTCCTGAAATATGGCTATCCTCCCTGCCTTGTGCTCAAAGGCAAAAATTGTTCTGTAAAAGATATTACAAATAAGTCATCTTTGCCAGCAAGAGTCATGTTCCTTCTTTAATGAAATTAATCATGTAGGGATGAAGTAAGGAATGTTTTCATCATAAGAAGAGGCTATTATATCTTCTACATCATTCCCATTATTTCACTTTCAAAATGAATACAAGATACTAAATTGAACATTTTATCAATTGTTTAAATTTCTATTTACATTGCAGATGGGAGGGGGAGGAAAGAACAAAGCTTCTTCTTACAAGTACATATAATATATATTATCATCAATTTACGTAACATATATTTCTATGATCTTTTCATTTTATCATACTCACCCATTATTCCCCATTAAACTGGCCAGGTGACTAGTTTTGTTGCCAGGGGCAGCACAGCTATCTACCACCACAGCTCCCTCTGGTGGTGACAGAATATGAGCAGGGAGACAACTGGCCTAAAATGATAATACATTGTAGATATATGTAACAGATTCTACGGATAAAAACATGTACTGTATACAGAGAAATTTTTGCCCCCGTTTTATTTTCATTCCTTTCACCCTTGTCACAAATGGTAATTTAAAACTGGGCGAATTCAAGGAACACAGTATAAATTCTTAAACATAAGTGGGACTGGGCAAATTTAAAATGGGGCAAATATGTAAGCAAGTGTAAAAGGGCGAAAATAAAATGGCGCAATAACCCTTTATACAAGGAGTAATTAAAGGAAATCTGGCTTTTAAATGAAAATTCCTCTTAATTTATACCTTGTCTTGTAGAATGACCTTGCTCTCCTGTACTAAGTGGTGGTTGTGGAGGTCAGTATAAGCAGGGAACACCAACAGATCAGGGAGATGCAGGTCTCTTATAAACTCAAACTTGCCAAGATTTCTACAGGACTCTATAAAACTGTAAATAAACAATAAGTAGACATAATAAATAGAAAGTTTTCATCAAAAAGATACAGGTACTGTACTCATTTGTGAAAAGAATGGTTGAAATTCCACAGATGGAGTAAAAAGATTGAATTCATCCCAGGGACTTTAACCCCAAACCCTTCCTCACAAAGTGTTTTCCCTAAGAACCGACTATCAGCCAAATTGACTGTTTCATTTGATAAAAATGCTGCTTAGAAATCAAAATTGTTGTAAGGTTGACAGAGATTCTCTTCATAAATATCAACCCTTAGCTTGTAACAATGGATCTTTTTACCTTAACTTTGAAATACACATGTACTGTGTAAGTGGAAATTTTAGTGAGGATTTTATTTTGGCATTATTATCGAGGGTGCTAAGATCGCTCTTATTGAATATTGCTAAAAATTACTGTAATTGGTAAATCACTAAAATTTCTTCTCGCTAAAAATAAAATATCAGTTTTTAAGGAGAAATCGCTAAATTTGCATTGTTAAAATTTCCACTTATACGATAAAGGGGAAAACACAGCTCACTATAAATGAGTAGTTGTGAAGTATTTGTACCTGTCAACCTCGTCAGGTGTGGGTAACAATGTCCATCCGTCGTCCATAAACACCTTCATCACTTCCTCCATTGTTACTTTGATTTGGTTCACTCTGACATACCTCGGCAGGGCTAAGTGTAAATATAAAAATAAAGATTTAAAAGAACTTTAAACACAATTAAATTCATTCAATTTTTTGTGTCACCTGTTGAGCAGAGCAATATGTAAGGATTTTCCCAGCATATGTCTGGCTATCTTTAGAGTGGTTGGAGGACGAGGTGCACCTGGGAATTTGATATTTGCTTTAAGCATCGCTTGAAAAAATGGTCATTTTATGCTGATATGAAACCTTCATTGATATAAATGTACACGACATGTACCTTCTGATGTCAAGCAGGGTAAATCTGCATATCGCTGAACCCCATAAACTGTCAACAGTCTGTCAAACTCACTGGTTATACAGTCTTTATTCTTCATTACCACTACCTAAAAAAAGAAGGCAAGAAATCAGTAAAAAATTTGCGCTCAATTTCTGGTCAAGTCATCTATATTTTCTCCCTTCCAGTTACAGACTTATTAAAGTAACTTACATACCTTTAGTCTCCCTGGTCTAAACAGGCCAGGCCCAATCATGAAGTCGTACAGTAAGACTCGGGCAAGCATCTCGTCGTTCCACAGTATCTTATTATTCTCCAGGAGCTTGGTGCGCTTGACGACCGTTTCCAGGATCTTAGCGTATCTAAGGGTTTGATTGACCAACGCCGACAACATCTGCTTGTCCTATCACAAGAATAGCACAGGACAATTCAAAAGGTGGATTTATTTTTTTGAGAATTTATTAGGTTTATGAGGATAAAATATAGGATGTTTTTCTTTAAAACTAACTTTCGATGAAATTCCATGAATGTTCTCGAAAAGGTCTTATAAAATATTTGTAACTAAAAAGAGTGATAATTAATCAGGACAAGCCACCACAATCGGTCACATAGACCCGTTCTATAGCGAATTTCATCACAGACTTTTCAACTTTCTATCGGTTTTTACCAATAGGACTGATGGTTTTCAGAAACTCTGGCATTTGAAGTGTCAACTGAGTCCTTTTTGTTTACAATTAATATCTACCTGTTTTTGAAAGCTTTTTGATTGGTGCTTTTCAATAAGAGAAGTAGGTCCTAAAATACCTAATGAAATATATGCCACGGGTCCAAGAGCAACATGTTGACTGAGGGCCCCTAGCTTGTGAGGATGGGGACAAGTTTAGTCGAGTCACAGGAGTCGGCAATTTTGTCAGAAAAAAAGAAAATAACAGACTTAAGGGGAGACAGGGAACATGTCATATGACTAAAAAAACATTACGTCATAATCGGTGATGATATACATGTTAGACGTTGTTAAAATCAACAGTTATTGTGTAATTTTATTCTAAATTCTAAAATTGTTTTTAAAACATTTAATTTTAGAAATTATTATTAATAAAATTTTTAAAGATCTTGCCTTCATTTAGATATTGTGAAGTTGCCCAATCCACACATTTGTTTCTCTTTACCCTGCAGTCTGACGTCAGTGACGTCATAGACGTAGAGTTTGAATTCTCAGTTCAGCGAGATCAAGTACACACATCCGTCATGATCAGTTTTATTTCATAATAAACAGGTCACAGTCAATGTATCGTGATAAATTTCTGAAGCAGATTTTCTTTAATTAATATTTTTTTCGTGTTTAGTAGCAGAGATTCTCTCTACTTAGATAATTTTGAGTGTTTATGTTTTAGTGTGACGTCACAATTGATTTCCCGCACTCGGAAAATGCAAACGTGAAGCGTTTTTATCTTGCTTATGTCTAATTCAACGATGTCCTGTGCGATATTGAGGTAAGCTTCACCCTGTGATATCTATGCAGTAAATAATAAAGATGAAGGACTGCAGACATTCAATCGTAAATTTAGAAATATTTATTGACAGAATTTTTTCCAAATGAGGTTTTTGTCGTTGAAGCTGCCTTGAAAAATGCAGAAATTATCCCACCCAAATACTATATGAAATTAAAACAATTGCTTCCAGATAATTTAAACACTATGAATATTCTGAAATATTTGAGTATATAGTGTTATCTATCATATTTATCGTTTGGGCATAAAAATTCGCATTATGGACTCCGTTATGGGCCCGTAAACATGAAGTATCTAAACTCCACACACACTCTAAACAGGGCGGTATTTGTGGGGCGATATCTTTTAAATAAGTCAAGAAGTCCCATGACAGGACCGTTTTAAAATGTTAAGTACATATCAAATTAGTAACAGAATAAATATGAAAAAAATTCATTGACGGGAATTTTTTCAGGTAAAGGTCCTGTTCCTCCTTAAATTCTGTTTATCATGCATTTAGTTTCAATTTACTGACAGAATAAAAAAATTGCTGACTCCTACAGCTGTCCTGCGGTCGAGTTGATTCAGTTCACTGTTGACAGTCAATTATCCTTACCTGAAATGTAGATCCATATACACTGGTTTTTATTGATCCTTTTTTGTCGTAGATTTCATGAAGAACCTTTGCTGCCTCTATGTATAGATTGGAATTCTTTTTATTTTCTTCAACCATCGTTGCAAGCATGGACCAACTCAAATAGGACGTACGCAATGCACCATAAAATACAAACTTGGTCTTGAATGGATTCACTTATTCCGGATTTCCGAGAAAAAAAATCAAGGGTATCTTACTCAGATCTTCTGATCATTTAATTTTATTTTAAAACTTATTTGAATTCTGATTTAAAAACATATAGACGATTTAAATCAGATTGAATTTGTCATTATATCATAAATATAGGAAAATTAAAAAAAGATGATACTGAAAGAAGTGTGATCCTCCCCAAGAAAATTCCCTTTTTTCGGATTTGATTTTTTTCTCTGTCAATATCAACACCCCTTTCAATTTGCTTCCGTCGCCAACAACGTTTGAAAATCAGTTAATGATTAAGTTTTAAAACAACCCCTTCTATATGTAAAGAAGGAGTTGTATTTGATTTATTTATCATTTGTTTTCACGTATATATATTTATAAATTTATTTATTTTTATGTACTGTTTACTTATTTTTTTCATTTTTATGAACTCTGAATAACCGGATATTAAAGACTCAAAAGTTGTACAATAGTATTATCATTTCATTTTATACAGTTAAAAAAAAGTCAAGAGTACAGTACTGTTCAAAGACACTCCTGCCATATTTTCGTGAATTTTATATTAATTACTGCAAATACATGCATATGTTACATTTTCAAGAATATTTTTAAAAAAGATATGATAAGACACATTTAAGGAACATAGGCAGACTCTAATTTTACAAACTAGTTAAGATGTTTTGCAAATTTCTCTCTCTTTCTCTCCCTCTCTCAATACATGTATATCTTTTGGCATATCATGTTCTGTTAATTAAAAGATAAAAGTAAATAAATGAATAGTCTAAACTCACAATATTCATTTATAGAGTATAGTTCAATTTCTCCACTTCTTTGGACAGAAAACAGATTTCTCTACACTCATTTGTTCCTTTTTTTATTACCGTACTAGCAAATGCTGCAAGTTTGATGTATACACACGTACCAGTTAAACACTTGTGTGAGGGATTTGGTACAGGAATAAGTTAATATAAATACAATTAATTTGAGATTCTGATTGAAAAATTTATCTGATGTGACCGATCCCATTCTTCAATAAACTACGTACTCTTTTCGACCCCAATAATAGTGACGTAAAATATCTACAAAATGAAATGACGTCACAATAACGTTTCAACCGCCAAGTTATGCAAACTAACGTCAAAAATGAAAATCACCGGTTGTATCAGAATTATCTTTGGACGATATTTGTAATCAAAAGGTAAGTTATGCATTAAAAAAATCGCTGCTTAACAATATATTAATGATCTTTTATTTTTAATTTGTTGGCCTATACAATGTTAAAAGATACAAAATCTCTCACTGCTGTTCTTTGAAATAATTATACATAATATATTTAGGCCAAAATATATAAATAAACAATGATAAATTTGGATGCAAATAGCGTATATTTAAACCCCTGTCACACCGGGGCTGCGTCCTCACGGCGACTGCACGGCGTCCTCAAAAAATGCAAAACGCCGAGGTGATCGCAGTAGAGTCTCCTACAGCGCAGTGACAACGCGGCGAGATCTCCACTGAACGCCGTAGGGTCGCGTACGGTCTCCAAGAACGCCAGGGGACGGCGATCACTTTGAGCATGCACAAAGTACGCGCCGTGTGATCGCGGTCTAATAAGAACGCAATAGAAACGTAGTATGATCGCCGTAGCAGCGCGGTGAGATCTCTAACAACGTAGTGGAAGCTTCGTATAAACGCCGTGAAGTCGCACATGATCGCGGCACGAACGCAGTGATTGTAGACTGCGCTTCCACGGAGACCCCACGGAGATGTCGAGGAGTCCTTGGAGATGTCACTACGTTTCTATCGCGTTTTTACGGCGCTTCTAATGAGATTTAACGTCTTGTGATTTTTCAGCTGCGATTACACGGCGACAGCACGGAGTTGTCACTGCGGTCATTGCGCTCCCACGGCGTTTCTACAGCGTCCGTTGGCGATCATAATGCGCTTTCACGGCGTTGTTAGAGCATTGTCAGCCAGCTCACAAAACAAGAGCAATGGGATCATATATGATCAGCTATAATTTAAACGTATTTGTTGCACTAGGAGCATTTATGTGAAAAAATGGAAGAGAAAAATTACACAAGCACTTGTTCTGTTGTTTCAATTAAAATTTGTAGAAAACTTTTCGGTGTGTTTATTTTTTTTTCATTAAAAATAAAATAAAGAAAATCTAACAACACAACTGAACCGATGAAATTGAAAGAAAAGGAGTTTATTCATAAAACTATTAATAATTTAGTACTAAATTATTTAAATATAGAACATTTTTGATTATTTATAATTATTTCTTGTCATGATTAGAAGTCTTTTCATCGTGTAACTTGAATCTTTAAACAAAAATGTGTTACATTCCTTTTAAATAAATATCAATGAGTATAGAACGCATTGTGAACGTATTGTGAACGCAGCCAGCGCATTGAGAACGCCGTGAACACGAGGTGAAAACTCCTAACGCGCCGTGAAAACTCCGCGGAAGCGCAGTCAATCGCCGAGAGATCTCCGTGGGAACGCAGTATAACGCCGTTAGATCGCCGTAGAATCGCGTCCGTCGCCGTAAGGACGCCGTGACATCTTCATATTGTGAAAAATTAACAGAAATTTGTGCAATTTCCCTGCGATTCCACGGCGATTTTAAAAATTTAACAACGCCGTAATGACTCCGTGTGAACGCAGTTGGTGTGACAGGGCCTTTACACAAGGCAGAAAGTCTTATACTATACCCCAGGTACTATATATGCTATACTTTATGAGAGAGAGAGAGAGAGAGAGAGAGCTGCAATGAAGCATCAAGAAGTTACCCATCTTTTTGGGTCACCTGAGTAAACTATTGCTATCCGTTTTTGTCCGTCGTCGTGCGTCGTGCGTTAACATTTGAACATTTTCAGCTTCTTCTCTGCAACCACTGAACCAATTTCAACCAAATTTGGCACAAAGCATCTATGGGTAAAGGGGAACAAAAATTGTGAATTTCATGATCCCTGCCCCCCAGGGGCCTGAGGGGTGGGGCCAAAACCACTAAAATTAATGCAATCTTTAAAAATCTTCTTCTTTACTCCTGGGCATCAAGCAGTCAAACTGGTTGCATGATTGTAATCAGCAATGAGTCCTCTACCAAAATTGTGAAATTCATGGCCCTGGGGTCAGGGGTTCTAGTGCTAGGGCGGGGCTAAATAAGTAGGTAGTGAAAATGCATTATTTCTTTGAAAATCTTCTTCTCTGCTCCTGGGTATTAAATAAACTAACTAAGTGCATAGTTATGATGAACAAGAGTGCTTCAACCAAAATTGTGAATTTTATGGCCCCAGGGTCAGGGGTTCTGGTGTTAGTGTGGGGCTCTATTGATTATATAATGAAAATACAGGAATTCTTTGAAAATCTTCTTCATTGCTCCTGGGTATCAAATAAACTAACTAAGTGCATAGTTATGATGAGCAAGAGTGCCTTTACCAAAATTATGAATTTTACGGCCCCAGGGGCAGGGGTTTTGGTGTTAGGGCGGGGCTCTATTGATTATATAGTGAAAATTCATTAAATCTTTAAAAATTTTCTTCTCTGCTCTAGGGTATTAAGCAGATGAACTACCTATATATATATGTAGTTATTATCTACAAGGGCCCTAATCTTCCAGAATTGTGAATTTCAAGGCCCCAGGGTCAGGGGTAATGTGGGGGGTGTACTTATATACTGAAAATGAATGAATGGTTTGAAATCTGCTCCTTGGTATTAATCAAATATAAAGGCCTAAGGGTCAGGGGTTCATGTGTGGTAGGGGTACTACTGATTATTGCTGAATATAACTGATTAGTTGAAATGCATTTTTTGTTCCCCTACCTTGTGTATGGGTATTAAGTAAACAAACTAAGCAACTGCTAAGTGTATTGTTATGATGAATTAAATTTAATCACTGGAAAGTTGTTGCATAATGCTCAGGTGACCTATAAGGCCCATGGGCCTCTTGTATATTATTCGATTCGTAGACTTGAAAATGAAATGTAATCACTTAACTAAACATATAGGTTTTTTATTATATTCTTGAAGTTAGCCATGACCATGTCACAAATACCGTGATGGGGAGGAGTATATACATATGGGTGCCTTTGTTGCTGATCTCTCTTCTGATCAGTGAGGGAGAGGGATATCTGTCGAATCCCAAATGTCGGCCATTTTGTCGACTACCAAAGGAAACAGATGAAAGTTGCAATGGCCTCAGATTTGTTTTCTCGTGCATCAGCAATGTCTGGTTGAGGTAATATAGGACTGTCAATTTCTATATTTTTAAAAGAAATTAATAATTATTTAAGAAATTGAGGCTGACAATGTCTACATGTTTTAAAGAAATCGGTAATGTTTTACAGTAAAAAAAAAAAAAAGAATGAGAGAATTTTTTTCCATGAGAATTCAAACATTGCATGTAAAATAGTGCATATTCAAGACTATTTCGAACACGTCTTTTTTTGCAGATGTACTTATGCTGGAGAACTTCACTGTTCATGTGAATGGACGGACGCGCTACATAATATAGAGATGCCCGTAAAAGATCTAGAGACTGTCAAAAAGTCGACTGTCTTCGAGACGTGCGTCTCTAATTTAAAGTCTGACTGTGGTAAGTAAAGTCGTTTTATAAAAAGATATTCGAGACTTTATAAAGCATTTATGTTGTCTGTTTTACATCTAAAAAAAGAACCCAAAATACAATTTTACTTTCATAAGTAAGTACAGTGTACGAAAGCCCATTGAGCTCATTTTCATAGGTTAATAAAATATTTTTCGCGTTATACATAGAATAACATGTATCGCTATATAACGAGAAAATTATAACTCAAAAAATAATGAGCTCATCACGCTCTCGTATACAAAAGCATGTAAATCAACTTTCTTAATTTTTGGTAAAAGGGTATTTCTAAAAAATTCAAAATACTCTCTATACAAATGTTTTACAGAAATATGGAAGGCTAAATGGAATCACATTCCCTGTGCAAAAATAACGAGGGAAGAGGACTCGACAGACCCCAATAATCCACAACTTCAACTGAAATTGTCGGAGATCCGTGCTGGCATCATGCGGATAACGGACGGAGCCAAGCGCAGACAACTCCTGATAAATCTACACGCACTTGTTCAAAGAAAAGCTTGGTCACAGAAATCGAGTTAATATACAGGGATTATTTCCCAAATTTTTTGTTAATTTTTTAGTTTTACATTTGATGGAACTTGTAACGAATATGTTTTTACATTTACATGTAATTTAAAAAACAGTATGCCCTTGACAAGTCGAGTACTGTATTCGAACATTCACATGCTATACTAGTATGTGATTTTAACACACTATAAAAAAGATACATCTATACATCTTTATATACTTAGTTCAAGGAAAAAAAAAAAAAAGAATGAGAGAATTTTTTTCCATGAGAAATCAAACATTGCATGTAAAATAGTGCATATACAAGACTATTTCGAACACGTCTTTTTTTGCAGATGTACTTATGCTGGAGAACTTCACTGTTCATGTGAATGGACGGACGCGCTACATAATATAGAGATGCCCGTAAAAGATCTAGAGACTGTCAAAAAGTCGACTGTCTTCGAGACGTGCGTCTCTAATTTAAAGTCTGACTGTGGTAAGTAAAGTCGTTTTATAAAAAGATATTCGAGACTTTATAAAGCATTTATGTTGTCTGTTTTACATCTAAAAAAAGAACCCAAAATACAATTTTACTTTCATAAGTAAGTACAGTGTACGAAAGCCCATTGAGCTCATTTTCATAGGCTAATAAAATATTTTTCGCGTTATACATAGAATAACATGTATCGCTATATAACGAGAAAATTATAACTCAAAAAATAATGAGCTCATCACGCTCTCGTATACAAAAGCATGTAAATCAACTTTCTTAATTTTTAGAAAAAGGGTATTTCTAAAAAAATTAAAATACTCTCTATACAAATGTTTTACAGAAATATGGAAGGCTAAATGGAATCACATTCCCTGTGCAAAAATAACGAGGGAAGAGGACTCGACAGACCCCAATAATCCACAACTTCAACTGAAATTGTCGGAGATCCGTGCTGGCATCATGCGGATAACGGACGGAGCCAAGCGCAGACAACTCCTGATAAATCTACACGCACTTGTTCAAAGAAAAGCTTGGTCACAGAAATCGAGTTAATATACAGGGATTATTTCCCAAATTTTTTGTTAATTTTTTAGTTTTACATTTGATGGAACTTGAAACGAATATGTTTTTACATTTACATGTAATTTAAAAAACAGTATGCCCTTGACAAGTCGAGTACTGTATTCGAACATTCACATGCTATACTAGTATGTGATTTTAACACACTATAAAAAAAGATACATTTATACATCTTTATATACTTAGTTCAAGTATCAAAAAATTAAGAGCATTTTAGTGCGCTTTTGCACAAAAACACAGCACTCCATCACAATTCATACACCGGTACCTTTTTATTTTATTACCATCAAGTGAGATAGAAACTGCCTCATCTTCATACAAATGAAGTTCAAATGAATTTATTTCGAGATTTTTTTTTTACAGTAAATGACACACATAATATTGTGGCCTCTACACCAGTACCTGAGAGAAATACGTCGTCTAAGACTTCAGCAACCCAGAACAAAACAGTTCCACGAGTCAACAGAAAAGAGAAAAAAGAATCAACCTCAAACTATACGGTCATCGGTATACAAGATTTTTTTTAAAATTAACCCAATCAAATATCATAACCTTCTTATTTAGCATGAAAAAAAACAATGTTTTTCTTCCCCCTTACAATGTCATTTTCTCTTTAAAAGAATACGAACAACCCTTGAATATCACATCTTAATTTCTTTTTTAAGGTTCATTTATACTTGCACAAGAGGGATAATTCTTATAAAATACCTTTCTATTGGAATATTATAAAAGTCATAAAAAATATGAGTGAGTAGGGGATTTATTAACCTTAATGCCATGATCTAATATGATTTTTTTTCTTTACATGCAGACTGGATGGATACCATAGATGGATGGCACAAAAAGATAATGTTTGAACACTGGGAAAGGGTATTTATGTGTTAAATCCTCAAATATAAAATATTTGGTTTTGGAGTCTTCATAAAAACCTTGACATTCTAAAAATAAATAAAAAAAAAACCCTCTAAATTATATTAAATATATTTATTAAATGAAAAAAAAAATCAATTTACATGACTGTTATTTTTGATACTGAAATTTTGACTTGAAGAATTGATTTTTTTCTTATCTAATTTATATCACAGGTATCAGAAGCGGACATAATGGAGACGCTCCGAAGAAGAAGGATGTTCCTGTTGATCTTCGGAATCCTTCTGGGTTGTATCATCTTCGTTATTGTCATGCTGTTTACCATCAAGGTATACACTAATCTTATTTCTGAATGACATTTTAAACATGATCGATGTAAAAAAAAAAGATGTATACATGAAGAACATCCCTTTCAGGAATATTTCACTTACAAATGTACAGTTGCCCCTTTTTTACTGTAACCTGTCCTCCCCCAGGGGGCGAGAGATCTTTATTTTACTGAACTTTACCCTCCCCCAGGGGCAAGTTATCTGTATTTTGTTGAACCCTGCCTTCCCCCAGGGGTAAGGTACCTGTATCTTACTTTACCCCACCTCTGTTGATTATTCCGTGAAATCCCGGCTTACGATTGGTTGAAGTCTGTCACGTGAAGGCGGTGGATTACTTATACCCGGTCAGTTGTAAATCCATACCCGGTCAGTAGAAATCTGTACCCGGTCGATGTATTACGTCACAAACACAAACGTGACGTCATAATAGGCACAGTATAAGCGCGATGAAGCATTTAAGGAATGATTCTAATTCTTGGCCATATTATCGAGTATAATCTGGTTTGGGTCAGTTTACGTTTTATAATCCGCGAAGCGAAGCGGATTATAAAAAAGCGTAAACTGACCCAAACCAGATTATACTCGATAATTTGGCCAAGAATTAGAAGTTTTCTCTCTTAAACACTTAAAGACTAGAAATCAAAATAAATTAAGTTGTTTAATATAACTGTGTTAAACTTTAAATTTTTACATAATTTAGAGGATTTACTAATTGAAAATTCTACAAATGTACATCTTTTTGATTATGTTTTGTATCTATTTTGACAAAGATATTCAGTATGTTCTAATATTAAGTAGATCCTAATTCAGGCCATTGTTACGTCTTATAAGTTACAGAACATTACAAATTTAAATACAAGTTGTAGTATATATATTTTTTTTCAGAAACATCAAGTCATATACTGTATTAGCTATAATTGTGAAATCTTTCCTATCAATTTTTTGTTTTACAGAAAATTACCTCTATTTCAAGAAACATCAAGTCGATATGCATTTCAGATTCTATAAATAGTAACTCAAGTCTATAATTATGCTGTTATATACGAAATCATGTGACCAAGTTAAAGTCAATCAGAGAGCTTGGAATATATGATTAAAATAATATAAAAGCGTAAACTGACTCAAACCAGATTATACTCGATAATTTGGCCAAGAATTAGAGTCATTCCTTATAATTTAATTTTAAAATAATTAAACAACTTTGGATGTAAAATTGTGTTGCTTTTTACAAGTTCAAATTTACCGCGCAATAATACAACCTTAGTAACGGAAGTGATGTGAAGCGAGGGGAGGTAATAACTGATACATAGATCTAGCAGCCATGTTGTGTGTTTACATGAGGTAAGATCGAGTAAGTGTTTGAAGTTAAAGATACAGTTATTAAATCTTGAATTTTCCATGGATTCCGAGGACTGGAAATGAGGGAATTGCATGGATAAGATGATAAAGCTGGTCGTCAAGGGGGTGTGTCCCCATACCAAACCAGATTATACAAAATGTTCTGCGTTCCTTTTTGGAAATCAACCAATGAGAGGCGAGAATATAAACAAAATTAAAGTATTTAGTAGAGAAAACCATTTATAAACTACAGATAAAACGTAAATGTTTCATCGGTGGGGTAAATTCGTTACATAGTCATTTAGTGACAGGGTATGGGATGATACCTGGTTAGTAAATTTCATACCTGACTCGGCTCCGCCTCGCCAGGTATGAAATTTACTAACCAGGTATCATCCCATACCCTGTCACTAAAAGACTATGTAACTAATAGTACTTTTCCCTCCTCTAGGGGTAAGGTATCTGTGCACGTCTTTCTGTACTTTGCCTCTTCCAGGGGCAAGGTATCTATGTTTTACTGTACTTTTGCGCTTTTCCAGGGGTATGGTGTCTGATATTTTTACTGTACTTTGCCCTACTCCAGGGGAAGGTATGTGCTCCCTGGGACAATTTTTTTTGTATTTTACTGCACTTTGCCAATCTCAAGGGGTATGGTATCTGCATGTATTTTGCTGTTTATTTCCCCCTTTTTAGAAGTAATATATCTGTAAATTGTTGTACTCATTGCCCTCTTCAAGGGGCCAAGATATAAATGTTTTGCTGTACATGTAAACAAATATATATATTATTTTTTTTATACTTACAAATGCATCGTGCTATATATATATCAGGAAGTCTTATATTTCCATTTTAGTATCAATCAGACAAAAATGTTCGTAAGGATATCCGTTTTGACGGTGATTTGGATGCTATGGGAAGGAAACCAGAGGAATCATTAAGGTATTCATTTAAGGAATTTTCAAGTTTTCTTTGAATTCCTATCTAGCAAAGACAGTAACCAGTAAATATGGATTTGGTAAAAAAAAAAAACTTTTTCCTAACCTCATTCTTTAAACAATTTAAAGTAGGTCTATAAATAGTTTTCGATAGGCCTGAATTTAGCGAAAGTTACCTCCCGTTGGTCGCCATATTGGAGGTCGACTTAGTGATTTTCCCTCTTTGTCTTACCAAGTTTAAGAAAATATAGCAGAAATATTTGGTGGAAAATCTTTATCAAATAATTTTTTTAAAATAAAGGGGGCTTCCAAAAATTTATATACTTCAGAAAAATAATGTTCTCTGATTCAAAATAGCAAATATAAAAATTTTAAATTGGTTGAACAATGAAGGAATATGAGCATCTGGACCTCCAGTATGGCGGCCAACGGGAAATAACTCCTGCTAAAATCTGGCCTATCGAAAACTATATGGCTAAGTTTTCAGTACAGTGTAGAATTACTGTGACAAATACTTGAGGATTTTTTTTTCTAAATATCATCTTAAATTTTGACATAGGATAAAATATGTATCTATACTTGCTAACTGCACCATTAAAAAGATAAATTTCTAAGGAAAAATGTTTTTATTCATAAAAAATAATCGGGCTGTCCACATCAAATGTTGGACGAACAGGACAGACAAAATCTGTTGTATCTTCAATCAACTTCAAATTAAATTGCAAATCTACATTTCATGTACTATATTCTAGGTAAGCAATTAGGTTTAAACCACTTCTCATATTGCAAAATCATTTAAACTCATTAAAATTGGAAAAAAGTGACGAAGTGTTGGACGAACAGGGACAGACAAAAAGTCTATTTTTCAGCTCTTGATGTTCAAGGAAAAGTATTTTCAGCTTTGGAATTTAAAATATATGATGACCAAAGGCATAAAATGCAAAGAAAATTGGTGAAAATTTATAAAAAAACAAGTATGAAATTTTTAAATGTCATTTTTTATGTTGGACACACGGAAGACAGATGTTGGAAAAACCTGGACGGACACCGAGAGTTTATGGAATTTTAATCTCTTTTATTTATTATTACATGTAATTGCAGAGAACAAAAAAAACACAAACTGATGTTTCTCCTTATAAAAAATATTTATTCCGATAATTATTGACATATAATCCATATATAGCTTAGAGTTCCTCTCAAGATCTTCAACTGTCTCTCTGGTGAATACTGTTAAAAGAAGAAATTAAAATATTTATTCTATTTCATTTGAATTAATTAGAAGTAATCTGATTATCTGTACTTGACTTTCATAGATATGATTGAGATCATTAAAAAAGATTCCCTCAAGTTTGCTGGACATAAGACATACTGTAATTTATAAAGAATTCCATATAATTACCATTATAACATCTATATAATATCTGTCCTTGTTACGTCCGAATGGAAATCATTGTGTCCAGATTGAAAAATCATCGCTTTACTTTATATTGTAATGCAATCATAAGTTATTTCAATCTATATTAACCATTACGGTAATGTAGCATGATAATTCACAAGAGTATGTGTGATGTTGTTTAATTTTGGGGTCTAAATTTTATAAAATATCACATTCGGACGAACATTCGGACGAACACATATTCGCCCGTAACTTACAGACTTCAGTGAGACAGACACCTATTTCTCCTTGCCTCCGTCCATCTTGAAAACAGACTGGTTTGCGGTAGACACGTGATGCACTCGGTCTTCTTCCATCTCAATACATGTATGTCGTAAAAGGGGCCCCAGAAAGGTCGATGATTAAAAAATTCGGTTTTACTTTTACAATTTTCGCCCGTAACATAGGACAGACAAAGGAGAAGATTTAATTAATTTAACATATTTGACAGAAAAACAATGTTATGTGGATAGAAATCAATTTTATTATACAAGAAAGTGCATTTCTACAGTTGAAAAGCGACAAGAAGCTTTAAAAACACATGCAACATGATCTGTCAATTTAAACATTATTGGTCAGGGTAAATTGGACGGACAAGAGTTCGTCCGACACACGATTTTAATTTAAGTTTTATTAATTAAAGACAGTTTCCATGGCGACTAGAAAAACTTATTTTTATTGAAGAAACATCACTAGTAAAATTAGCAAAAGAATTGCGTCTGTAGAATGAGATTTAATAGGTTTATACAATCATTTAATATAAGACCCTATGCAATGTCACATTTCACATTTCATAAAAAGAGTAATTTTGAAAATAAAAAAATGAATATTTTTTTTTATGAGTGACTTTGGCTTATGAAATTGTCTTAAATATATATCTAACCTGTAAAGCATATTATATTTGTGTCTCAAGTTTATTAGTTTATGTAGATAATTAATAAAATAATTTTTTCATAAGCCACCCTAAATTTACACCTGACTGAAAACTTGGCCAAATAGATAGTTCTATATACTCGCACTACGTCATTTACGAATAGTAAAACCGGAACCACGCTTATTTTTTCCGAGATGTGATTTTTGAACTATATTGGTTTGACTTTTACTCAGCGTTTTAAATATCCGTTATCGATTTTGCTCGAAGTCGCTCGTGTCAACAAACGTACAAACATTGAGTGATTCTACAGTTTAAGGATAAATTAATTAAAAAGAGAAGACTTGGAACAACTTTCGGTTGACAGAGAAAAAAATAGGTAATAAAATAACATTTCTGTGAATGATACATGTGTAATATGCCGCGCCGATAACACGGTCGGACTACGAACATGCTACATCAGTACATGAAAGTCGGGGCGACTACTGTCGGTGGCCAAGTTAAAGATAATAGTGATAATTCGCAAGAAAAGTAATTAATACGATTTGACTTAGACAAATTTAATTAATTTTATCCATCACAAATTATAAATTCACCTTAAATAATAATTATTTCATAAGACGCACCCCCCCTTAAACCGGCTTACTCAAAAATCACAATGCAAAATTATCTTTAGGCTAGAAAAATGATTGTTATTTGAAAAAAGTTGATTCACTCGCAGCATACTTACTTTCTGTAACAAAAGCATCCAGTTTGTGAGAATCAGTCAATCACGCCCATTTTCATTGTCTCCAATTTACGGACAAGTGGTGTTTTTAATGTTTTAGAGTATTACAAGATAAATATTTGGGTCAAAAGGTATTGGGTGTGTATTATCATTGTTTTAAATGTGTTCAACCTTGTTAATACAAGTATACACTCAAACTTTAACAGAACTACAGGAAAATGTGGCAATATATTACTTTTGGATGAATGAAATTATGGGGGTCCCTTTAGTGTAGAGCTCATACCAGGAAAAGTAATGCGTCAACATATAATTTTTTTTAGCTTATTCTTTTTCTTAAATGTTATTTAGTAAAAAGAATGCAAATGTTTGAAGTTTGCGTCCATAATTTTTTTCTAAAATGACCGAGATTGACCTGTGAGCACATTTTCTCATATTTCATTTTGATACGTTAGCCTAGCAAAGTGCAAATAAGTATAATAATTCATGCAAAACAATGATTATATATGGTTTACTAACAAGTTTTTACTCGATTTTGTGTATTAAAGTTGAATATTTAGACTTTAATTCATGTAAATACTACAAAATGTAGGATAGGTAAATTTCAGTATTTTACATTTCGGGGCATGTACACCGATAGGCAATGGCGGAAAAGTGAACATGTTGACATATAATTTTTCTTGTGACTATCCATTGCTGGGATGTATATCAAACTTATTAAAGCAGATTTTTTAAGATTGAGCCCATTTAGCGCCGAGTATAGAACTACCTTAAGCAAAATCAATTGTCTTCATTTTGGCCAAATAAATGGCACAAGTTTTACTGCATAAGCTAAGAAATTGAGCAAATTTTGTTGTTCTTTAATTTCATTGTATTTTGCCTACTATGTCATACGAAATTGACTAGTATATGTTTTGCAACTGATAAATTTTAAAAATATTTCAAGTTTAAAATCATCAGACGTTCTTAGACAAAAGTCAGCTATGTTATACTAAAATCTCGGCACAGATATTCATTAACAAAGTTATATAAAGCTTAATTTTTGGTTGCGAGCTATTTGCGCGAATCAAAGCAGGATTGTAAAAAGACTGTTCAATAATTGGTGGCTACAACCAAAGTTTTTCGCTTGGATGGAATTCATCAGATTGGCTTGAGTGGGCACATCCATAAAGTAGCCTTTTTTCTATAAATCGGCAAAGATTTATTATAAGCCTCGTACGCGTTCCCCACCCTGGTTCTAACGACCATGTAAACGATATGGTTTTTACAGTCGACCTTTGTTCGGGGTCACCGACAAAGAAAACTTTGAGGCGGGTTTTATTAAATTAGAATAACATTTTTTTTTCCTTTTTTGCATTGAACTATTCTTATATTACAGTTTTTTGGATAAACTTCGTAAAAGTAGGAAACAAAAAGAAAAGAATCAACAGAGATTTCATCAGACGAGTTCGTTAGTGTTGTATCCTGAAAAGTCATCAAAACAAAAGGTAACTATGTTATTTCTTTAAAAGAAAAAATAAATTAATGAAACTGCTTTTACTTTATTAGTTTTAGCTTCAGCTAAGAAAAAAATAATCATTAAATATCAAATTGTAAGCACCTGATAAATCAGTATGTTGAAATTTCAGGTATGATGAGCCCCACCACTTTTAAATATTACTAGTATGTATTAATTAAGAATAATTTTATATTCTGAACACCCTCAACAACGCTTTTGCCTTTCAGACTCCCATGTAATTTTATCTTTGACTAACAGAAAGAATACGGAAGAAAGCCACACATTTCCAAAAGTTCCAGCAATTTACAAATAGAGAGTAAAGACAATTTTCACCAAGATTCCGTTGACCTCGTTACTCAGAGTCGTGACCCACTTACGGTGGACCTCCAACAGAGTACCTCGAGTTTGGACCTCGGGGATCGTTTGTTTCCTTCCGGTATGATGAGAAGTTTTGGTGCAGAAATTAACAGTCCACCACCACCTCAAAAATCAGCAAGCTTAGAGATACCAAAAAACACGACAGAACCTTCTACGTCAGCATTTGTGCGTGATGCGTCACCAGCAGAAATTATTCCTGTGAACGAGGTCAAAACTATTAAAATTTCCACAAAATCTTTGACGTCATCCAGTGATTCGTACACATCATCAACAACATCTTCCAGCAGTTAATTCTAATTATAAGCAATTTCATTAAGATCAGTTACTGTTTCCCAAAATTTTATTTGTATAAAAAATAAAATAAATAAAATTGTTCATCATATTTGATGCAATACAATGTCCAAGTGTTTGTAAAAGGACAAATCATAATCTTTGGGGTACATAAATTGTTCTTTGGATCGCTGGTAGATCATCTGTTCTAAGCATTGTAACACGAGACGATCCGTATCCCACCGGAAACGGTAGGCAAATAACTCCTTCCGGTTCACGAGGTAAGGTAGATCCCCAACCCCAAACGTGCAGTAACCTTGATCAGACCTTGAACCGTGGCATGCGTGACCGGAGGAATTTTTGGCATCCACAAACTTGGCAATATGCGCCTGGTTATTCAGATGTGGAAAATCGGTTGGACCTGGAACAACACAAACTTTATTAAATATTTTTACATTAAAAAAATGTCTGATATTCAGATTAACAAATTATATTTACTAGCGTACTGTCTGTACATGTATAGTATACCTCTGTAAGACCCCTTTATTTTGTATTGTGGGTTGTAGTTCAATGTGGCGTAAAATGTGTGCTGGGGATATTTAGTTTTTCCCGCCCATGACAGCAAGGATTGCGCAGACGGATGATCGACAGCGAATTGGGCGGTCTCTCTATTCATGATAACGTCACCCTCGCCGGTAAATGGTTTAATTCCTTTGGTTAACGTTCCTGCGCTCTTCCCAGTTCTTGATAAATATAATAAGGAGAATCTCTTTTTTTTATTTTGGTTAAATATATATATTTCAAGATAAATACACAAAATTTAAAATCAGTTGGAGTGGATGCATAACTAGATTCTTAGTAGATATATATATAAAGTATAGTATATAGATATTTAAAACTGATCGCAAACCCTTGTTCAACGCCGCGGAAACACCATGAGTTTGTACCATTTAAAGTTGATGGAACTGACCAGAGCTTAAAAAGTGTTAGCACAATTCTCAGGTAAGTTTTGACTTTCAGTTAGGCGTGGCATTCTCAACGTTACATAATTAGCATCTGAAATTTACACAACCTACATTTCCGTTGAAAATACACGGGATAGAATTTCGGGCAAATGTCAATTAGTGTATCGAATAATCAATACATGTAAAATTGTCTCGTCCGGCAAAGAGGTGGAGCTCAAGTCGTCTCATCGTTGCCAACAACAATTTAAATTCCTGATGTTATTAATTTCTTAACCAATGAGAATCTATTCGTCATTTGACAAGCGATAAACATGTATCGCCGAGAATGCCACGTCTTACTGACAGTCCAAGCTTAACTGAAAATTGTCCTATATTGTTCCAAAAATGCAAAAATGAGTAAACTCACTGTGAATCCATTTGAATCCCCTGGATACTGTTGGCGCCTTTGAGTGACATAAGTATAGTTACAATGTCGCTGTTAATTTTTAATGGAAAATCGTTCTCAGACAAATTGATGAAATATTTCCACTTCCCGCGTTTTAGCAGACTCCGTAAACAGCCGAGTTCGGCCTTCAAGTGGGACAACTCTCCCCTCTTAACGCTAGATTCCAGACTGATGGCGAACACATTCTGGAAACAACGGGCGATGTTTTGAATTGCTCGGCGTATTTCTTTGGAAACATTTTTGTCAATGTGGACGCAATAGTAATTCTGCGGCCTATAGATAGCTCGAAGTAAAGTTTCGAACTGAAAAACTGAGTTCTTGGCAATGATGCTGTAAGCTATGGGGTAGTTGTTTTCTTTGGTCGTTAGGGGCCCGGTAATGTAACTGCGGTAGTATTTGAACCTGTCGCACTTTTTCGTCAGAAGGTCATACTTTGAGGGCGAAATGGGTCTTCTAGGATGTCGTAGATGTATATTCTTGGCCCGTGATAAAGCTACGCTAGATCCCCTAAAAAGAGGATCGCAATTCATTTTTAATTCCTTGACATTTTTTCGGAAAAATACGGGAATTACATCACCACTATGCCAATCGAGATTTCCAATCGCTTTCCGACCATGATGCACTTTTCGGGGATGGAATAACAAATTGTCTAAATTTTGTCTTTTGAGATGTGCCCGATGTTCGCGCCTTTTCTCCGCTTCTCGTTTCTTCTCGATGTCATACGAGACGTTGATGATAAAGAAAATCAGGACAACAATTCCAAGACCCACAAGAATAGGTTTGGTTAAGAGTGTACCTGAGTACCTCATCTAAAACATAAAAGTATGTTATTAATAGATTAAAAAAAAAGAGGTTAAAAACATGTTTTTGCGTCTGGCAAATCGACAAATATTTATTACCGAGGATTCTTATAATTGATGATCGAACATGTTTTGAAAGATTTCAAAGTGACGTATACGTATAGAAAACTTTGATATATTAATGATTTACAAAATCATTTCAATATTATTTTCCATTTCCATGACATCTTATCACCCTATTCATCGTTGCTAATGAAATACATTTTAGAACTATAAACACGATTTCGCTATAAATAATGAACAATATCTAAAATTAATCTTATACAAGTCGAAAACGTTCGATCGAGGTTTAAAAAAAATAACGTAACCGAAGAAACTTCAGAGAAAGAACAATGTGCAAGAATAGCATTTCCTTACGAACACGATGCAGAATGTGAGTATTCATTTACCTACTGCATAAAAATGCAAACTGAATAATTGATGGTGAAAAATAATATTTGAACTTACATTGTACAATGGAAATAAATTGATAAACATTATATAGAATGAAATATAATATCCTGCCAAGAAACGTCCATATATACATGTATTTCTGTAATGTTCATTTACTAGGAAGGAATGCAACCCTTTTAGAATCAACTTATTTGTTGGCTAACAAAGGAGCACAATTTGTACCTATGGAAATTTTAAAAAAAAATAAATATACTAGAATTTCGATGTGAATAATTCGCTGGAAAATCATCTTCATTGAAGAGACACCCGAAACCTTAATTGTTAAGGTTATAACCATGTTAACTGTATAATATACTAACTGTATATGAATTATATGTAGCTCCCACTTCTTATCAACAATGCTTTGATTTACATGCTTGTATTGCTTAAGCTCTATAGAGGCCTTGGGGATTTTTTTTAATTGGTTTGATTACAATCAAAGAATTTGTCAGTTATAATTAAACTTAAGACAAATACACACTGACTTGTTTCCTGTTTCTGATCTAAACAGTCACAAAAATAAAAAAAAGAAAAAGTGTTCTGTAAATTTTTATAATAAAATGTTGTAACTCTGATCAACAACTCATTAATTGTTTAAGGATTTTATATTGGCTATGAAACAAAACTTATCACATCATTTCGTGGAAAAGTTTTCTTGTTTTAATGGAGCTCTGGGGCATACAAAAACACGAAATCTGACATCTTTCCATGCATTCAATATTATGACACATATATTTTATTTAATATTTGATTTGTGATATACTTCTAGATCACTGAAGATAACTAGATTAACATAAGATTTATTGAATATCATCTACATGCATCGGTTAAAGCCATATATGGCGTAACTGATCAAAAAATATATTTCTGAAAAATACAAAATTAAGTAAAGAAATATACCGGTAGTTAATGCATTTAAATTTAAACTTTTCATACAATTCTGAACACGGAGAACACCTCGTTTCATCTAATAATACGATTTTATCTTCTCTGTATTGTGTTATTTAAATCTTTTGTATTTTCTTCCGAGTCGGAGAAAATTCCGAGAATCCAAATTAAATTGTGATATCTTTATAACGCAATTGACTTAGATTTTGTAATTTATTGAAAAGTTCTATCTTTTTATAAAATAATGATTCAAATAATAAGTTCTTATAATGTTAGTCTAATAATTTTCATTGTACATACGCCATATATGGCTCTAAATTTTCCGTGCTAGTGCACAAAGTTTATGTTTCTACTATATGCTTGTTGATTTTCCTGCGATACATTTTTTTCTAATTCATTGAGGTGACATTTATGTAGGTCCCAAAAGCCAAGAATAAAACATAAGTTGGTTCATTATGTCATTCAATTAGTTAACAAATTTTAAATATTTCTACTTATGAATTATTAGCTAATACTTTTTTATTGAGAATCAACGCAGTTTTTTTTCTCACTAGATCGTATTAAGTCACTGACAATTCACATGATTAAAAAATATTTTGCTAATGTACTGCATGCATACAACATAGATGAAAATTTTAATTAATCAAATAAATACTAAACCTAGGTGAAAAGGCAGGTACGCGCGAAACTAAAGCACATGTGTCATGTTTGTTCATGTAAATTGCACGCTTGGTTCCGTAATGTTTACAAACATATGTCATACATTATCATTACATAGCAAGCAAAACAGAGAAGAATTGAATGAAATAAATATTGACAAAAAGAAGTTAGCGGTATAGAATCCTACAATATTGTAAATAGTATTTTATAAAAAGGAAAAATGTGCATGTACCTGCTGTAGATTTCAGTTGTGTTTAGTAAAGATGAAATCAGATGGTCCACGTGGCTGCTTGACTTGTATGACAGACGATGTCAACACAATGAAAACCAATTGCACACGTGCAAAAAGGTGAAAACAGTTAGAGCGAGCGCGGGGCACCTGACACACAATGTAAACACAACAGAATGGAGGGAAATATTAAAAAAAAACATTGTCGGGGGACAAATCAATTGTGTGTGACAGGTGCTAGAAGTAAGAAATCGAAGGAAATATTACTAGTATTATAAATCCAAACTAAGCATGTCACGAAATATGTAAAACGAGGAGGGTTGTAAAAGATTTAAGATAAAAAATATAAGATATTGGGGGGAAATGGGAAATCCTGCATGGGGGTGGGGGAATGTTGACTATAAAATTAAAATTATCAATCGGCTCGTTTTATCAAACAAAACTGAATATACAAAAAGGCTTATACACAGGCAATTAATTTTTTTTTAAATAGCATTTTCGATTTACAGACAATATTACATGTATACTATAGAATACTGGAGACACTCTGTGCACTGAGCTCACAAAATTTTACCCGTGAAAAATGTTTGTCTGATCAAAAAGTAAAAATAGGAGGTGCACAAAGGCACTGTCTAACAAATATTCTGTGAAATTAAAGTGTCATGATTTTTCATTCAGTGGTATAAGAGGAGTTACAGATACATGTAAGAAATGGGTAACAAAGAGTCAAGGACTGACGGAAACACAGACAAACGGACGGACACAGTGGCGCATTGCTTAGAGCGTGTGCTCTAGAGTTGCGGAGTAAAGATATAATTCTAAGGTCGTGGGTTCGAATCCCACTTTGGGACGTGGAGACTAGATGAGACTTCGTATTTATAAACCGATGCCCCGTGCCCTCGCTGCTCAATGGCCCTTAGTGACGAGTACTGTAAGTTGTGGCGTCTCCATATGAGCGAAAAAATCTCCAGCTAGAGAGACGTTCAACAACATACAAACTTTCTTTCCAAACGATTATCGATTCTTACAAATTATACATTGTCAACATCATCAATATGTTTCAAACTTTTGCTTTTTTTCTCTCTCTCTCCGGGATCCGACATAGATATTGCATTTATAACTGAACTTTTAGTTTCAACCTATTGATCATTTGCTGTCATAGAAATGTAAATATAAAGTTATAAACAAACAAAATATTTCAGGTATTTTTATATTTTGCAATTAAATGTAGGTAAACTTTACTAATCAATCAAAGCACATTGTAAACAATAACAGAGAAGGGTCAAGAAATTAAGAAGAATCTTAAAAATAGGACAACAAAAATCCGGAATTTTCCATTCCTGCATTATACATCATTACATTATCAATCAAGACGGACCTAATGGTCTCTGTTTTACGTCATTCTAATGAGAGATCCCTCCTTTAATGAGCAATATACGCCAGGTTTTATTTTGTCCCTATCTGCGTTCCTGTCATTGTCCGTGACGTCCAAAGTCTCTCTCTGTCTTAGAAAAACTGTTTTATTTTTACTTCCTGTTGAGAAATTTTGCTATTTGCAGAGTATAGCCTAATCGAAACATCCTTGGATCTTATTACTTCATAATACCGCGTGTTTTTCCAATTTGAAACGAAATCAGTATTTATTGAACTATAGAGAGGTAAGACAATTAACGTAGTATTGTTCAGATTAATTAACAAGGGTTTTCGCTCTTCAAGACAAATTAGTTTTCTTAACTGTTCCCATGGTTTTACGTTTTATTTTATGTTGGCAGGTGGTGTTCGAATGGCGAGCTGGAGGATCACCGTATTCCTGTCTCTCCTTACATTCATACTAATCTTGGAGACAGGTAATATACCAGAGGCATTTTTGAATTAACTTACTTGCTTGAAGGTAAATTAGACGCCTGCATGAATTCGAAGGACTCACTATTCCGATATTTGCTAAGGGTTTCAGCTCTACAAAGTTTTAGAGTAGATTTCGAATCGGAAATCCTTGGTTAGCGAAGATGATAATTGAACAAAATCAAGATTTTCAAAATCATATAGGTGTTTGTAAGAAGATTGACCTAAAAAAATTAAAAATTCAGTTATATCTTTTAGTTTTCTGTAAATGTTTACTTGTGAAATGGCATGATATCATAATAAATATAAAGCTTCCTTCTACTATTACAGGTGGGGTAGAAAGATTTGGAACAAGCTGTTTGCGATACAAGACATCGGAACTGCCCGATATATCGTCTGTGTTTGGTACAGATCGATACTGCCAAAAACACAACGACTTCCATTATTGCAAGCTGTGGGCATGCGCTAAAACAAAACCAGAATGCAATCAAAAACGACCTGGAAATAACTGCTTTTATTGTGAAGGTGGGTACGATTTAATACTGGTATCGCCTTTTCTGAACGTCATCTGGAATCAGCACAGAATTAACTTAAACGCATTTAAAAATAAAAATATCGAAATTATCAAAATAGTCATATAACTGTTGATCTAAAGTGAAATAAATGTGTTCAGCTAAAAGTTAAGGTGCAGGTACTAGTTCACCTTGAAGCAGGTAACCCGCGTTTTATTTATGATTTCTAAAATACTGAATTCCAGCCAATAAATAAGTGAGCTAACAATCACTTAATTGCAGACTTATTTTCAATGCTTTTCAACGTTAAAAATTATGTTGTAGGATCATGCAACATCGGCGGATCCATTGTCAAGGTAGGCGATCGCGTGTCCCACCCAGACGGCGTTAACGTATGCACGTGTGGAGCGTACAATCACGTGAGCAACTGCACGGATGTTCTGCCTCCGTTGAGCAAGATCTGCGGCGGAGAACAAATCCAAACCCTGCGTACGCAAGGTCGACGAATTCTTCCTCCCATTCGACCGGGAGCTAGGCCAATTAAAGTTCACAGGCATGTCCACATTTTCGGAGGGGCGGTACCTCCGCCAGTCATAAAGGTCCCCGTAGTTAAGGTTCCGGTGGTGAAGATTCCACCTCCCAAGATCATATCCGTCATAACACCCCGAACTATTCTGGTCCCCGCACAACCAGTTCTCGTCCCTCTTATTCCAGTAAGGAGGCGGACGATACTGCAGCCGGGAAAATAATGGATGGACATTTGCGCCCTACGAGGTTTTGTGACTTTCTGTAGCAAGTTTAATCAATAGGTTAAGTAATTTATGCAGACATTATTGCAAACATCAGTAGACATTATTGCAAACATCAGTTAAGTTTGCTATCTGATGAAGAATCATAGTTGACATTGTCCATCGGTATATATTTTTTTTTCTTTTTATAGAAATTGATCGAGTTAGCTTATCTAAATTCTTAGCACTTGATAGATGCAAAGTTGTACTCTTTACTTTGTATACGAAAACTATTTTTCGTCTGCACACAACCTTCACCCCAGGAGCGGCCGGGAATATGATGGATTAGCCTGTGAACTTTCCAAGGCCATACAACTTTTGAATTTACACTGACAGGTGTGGATGTTAATTAATGAAAAGAATGTAATAAATTTTATCACCTGAAAGAGAAGTATGGGTTTCATTAATTGGGGATTGTCCATCAAGATTTATTATTCCTCCCTTTGTACTTTTATAAATTGAATGAAGCATTAAAAATTATAATAAAATAAACTGTTTATTATTTATTCACAATACTTTTAGAATGTGAACAATTCAACATTTTATATCATAATCAACTTAATTTTAACAAGGTTTTAAATATAAATCAATTTCAAAGAAGAAAAAACAAGATGTGTTTGTGAAACACTGATGCCCTCATGTGGGAATATAGCAAAGATTATAGTACTTTTCTAAAATGCAAATTTAATATATTGGTACCCAAAGTAGGGTATTCTCACTGGAAATACAATTGTGAAAAATGAAAGGCCAAAATTAGTTTTTTCATAGTATGGAAATTTCCAAGGTCAAGATCAATAGGTCAAGGTACTTGGTATCCAATGATCATAGGTCTTGGCACAAAAAATACATATGTGAAGTATAGAATCACTAACCCTAACAGTACAAAAGTTATAGCTAAGGTTAAAAATTGTAATAAGTAAGTCAAACTCCAAGTTCAGAGTTCTTGATATCAAATGAAAGGTCTTGCCACAAGGATTAAATATGTAAAGTATGAAAGCAATACTAAGTAACCCCAACCCTTCCAAAGTTATAGTCAAGGATTGGTTTTTAAAAGTACAACTGTAGGTCAAACTCTAAGGTCAAAGTTCTTGGTACATGTATGCAATGGAGGGTCTTCACACAAGTATTACATATGTCAAGTATGAGATCCCTAGCCCTTAGCTTTCAAAAGTTATGGCCAAGGTTAAAGTTTTTTCATAAGTACAGAAATCTCCAAGGTAAAAGGTCAAAGTTGTTGGTATCCAATGAAAGGTCTTGCTACAAAGAATACATTTATGAAGTATTTAAGTCTTGGTGTACACTGTTCAAAAGATATGGCCAAAGTAAAAGTTTGGAATTTTTGTGTAAAAGTGGGTCAAACTCCAAGGTCAAATTTATGGTACTCAAAGAAAAGTCTTGTCCCAAAGAATACACGTGAAATATGAAAGCAATAGCTTCAGTAAAGCAAAAGTTATGGGCAAGGTTAAAGTTTTTGTGGACAAACAGCTAGACAGAGATACAGACAAACAGACACAACAAACACTATATACCCCCGTAACTTTGTTTACGAGGGCATAACAAGTACATTTATTTTCTATAAAAATTAAATTGGACGGCATTACAATATACTACTTAAGATATCTGAATAATACATTATGTAAATGGAATAATTATTCAATCAACTTTCATCCATTATCAGAAGGAGAAATCTATAAAATAAATAGTAATTGATACATGGTTCCTTTTTACCTGGCAAAATTAATGCTTTCTGAACTTTGACCTCCCATTATGTCCTTGACCTAAAAGAGTACGTCTTTATTCTAGAACCTCGTTATCTAATACAAAACTGTATACATAAAGGCCAAAAGTTACAGATGCATATATGACAATTGTATTTACAAACAAAAAAAGCTATAACAGAAGAATCCCAAGAGTTTTCAAATACTGGGCCATATGTATATGTAAATATGATAATTTTTTTACACATTCATTTATAAAAATAAAGTTTCAGCAGCAATAGTTATAGATAACTTACATGTACATTTTATATGTATATCACAGTGACAATTATAATAAACAGTTTCAGCAGTTTAATAATAAATTTTCTTTACTCAAAGGCATAACATGTATATATAAATTATATTTGATTAATATATGCAAACTGCAGACTTTTATGTACACTTTGTACAAGTGTTTCAATGTTCTGTTATATTCTTCAACTTAAGATGCATCATGTTTTCAAACAAAAACATTTATTTGACTGCAGAATTGTCAGCAGTAAATGGTACTTTTACACTTCCAACTTTATAACATTTTTGTGTAATCTATCAAGCATGAAGAATGTGCATGGTCTTATCCCCTTGAACGAGGTAATAGTATTTAATTATTAAATTGAATGTAATGTACACTCAGTCAGTAATACACTCTTCAAAAATAGACAATGAATTCCCCTAAATGACACACCACTACCAGGAAGTGACAATACTAAGGGAGATGACTCTGCCTGTTTCTGACAGGAAGTGGTCTAACTAAGGGACACTACTGTGTTTTTCCAACAGGAAGTGACTTTACTAAGGGAGATTACTCTGCCAGGTGCCTGAGTCTCTCATTGATTTCTTTCTCTTTTTGCAGCAGTGTGTTGGAGTATTTCTTAAAAGCCTCAAAATCCTGTGGAAAAATACAAATCACTTAAATAAATGAAACACCTAGATGTACACATGTATTCATAATTTTACCTAATGTTTTAAAGATATAAATGAATTTAATAAATCTTCAAATATTTTAATTGCCCATTATTTATCTTAAAAGTGCACTTATGAAGTCTATCATACTGTAAAATTAATTTTATTGTTATTAGTTTAGCATGACATTGCCTAAATTTTAATATCTAGTACTTTATAAATATCTTCACAAGACTTACCCTAATGGCTTCTTTACAGCGGGTTTCTGCTGAGCTCAGCTCGTCACGTAACTTCCGAACCTGTAGGTTGGCGTTTACTGTAGCTGCCTCCCGCCTACAAATACAGGGGATAAATACTTATATTAACCTGTCAATATAGGATATAAACTTGTATTTACCTATCAATACAGGATGTCATATAACAACTGTCTGTAACTGGAACTACAGGCACTTCTTTCTTTTATCATAAATAATTTTTTTTATTAACCATTATATAATAATACCACAAGGGAACTAACACCGAATTACATAGATTACACACAGAATCGAAGTCATTTCTACATCTTAGAGAAAATACTTTTGCAAACTGTTTATTACTATTATTATCTACACAACCATGCATGCACTATATCTTTATTTTCTATCATCTCTGTAAATGGTGTCAAAACATTTAAATATATTTCAGCAAATCAATAATACAAACAAATGAGCAAGAATTTTTATTTCATGAATGGTGCTTCTTGCACAATTACATGATAAATAAATTAATTGTGTATAGTTACTAGGAATCTAATACGTGTACATGCATCATATTAATGCAGCTTAATGACCAGGTCACTGCTATAATTATTCCCTTAATCAGATCTGTTTATAATGAAACACATAACATTAACAATACTCATGCAAAGTTTTGTCATATTACAATATACCGGTAAGATTCTCCAGTTGAGTGCAGAAATTTAAAACACACTAAGAATAAGAATTTTGATAATTTTAATCCTTAGTTTTTTTCCACCAACTAACATTAAATTGTGAGTGAATGATATATAAAAAAAATGTGAAAGAATAAACATTTCCATTCACTGAAATAATTGAATATAAAAAATTGTGCATTTTGTAAATTGAGTGTTATTTGTAATTTAAATAAACTGTCAGTGACTGATTGTAAGAAAAACATCAAACTGTGATTTATATCTTACTGCAAGACAAATCCTTAAGTTTGTAGAAATAAATGAAAAAAAAATAGTTGAGAGATAATAATGAAAAGTAAATACTGTAAATCACTTTTTATTCGCGAGAACTTTATTTTCACGTAATTACGCGAGGCAGTGTGCTCGCGAAAATTTAATTCTCGTGTATAATAGTATTCCTAAAGAATATATAGAGCAATAACCACAGTTCGCGAAAATTGTGTCTCGCTAATCAAGAGTCAATGACTATCTCGCGAAAATAAGGTGTCGCGAAAATTTAGTGATCTACAGTACTCTAATATAACTATTATATAATTTTATATATCTGCTGAGAAAGAATGAAATATAGGGAGATAACAAACAGTATTCAAAGCTCAAAGGACCAAAAAACATTATAAAATAGGAGCAGAGCAAACATGGACCCCTAAAACATCAGAGGTGGGATCAGGTGCCAAAGAGGAGTGAGCTTTCCCTGCCGACTGGTCACCCCAGAATAATTCTAAAACTCAAACATGACGGAATTTGATATACTGTAGATAAAAAAAATTTCAATAGAAATTCATTCAACATTAATATCTCAAACTTGACGAGATTGAACAAAAAGTGTTCAGATGCATTTCATAACTCTAGCATTTATCCATGGTACTTGAATTATCAGTTTGAAATTTTGAAGCCTTATGGTATGATTACAGGAAACATTTTCAATCACATTTAAAGTGAAAAAAATTAATTGCACACATAATGATTAATTTGTTTTCTTTTCAGAATACAACTATCTCTGATAAAAATTACCGGTAGCATGTTAGTCAAGTTAATTGCAATATAAAGCCATATACTGTAAAATGTATTACATTTAAAATATGATATCTGCCAGAAAATTGTGTCTCAACAAGTTAGCATAGACTTGATTTAACGCTTTCTGAATGTGCTAGATATATAAATCTATGATAGACAAGACATTTAGCATTGTACTTGATTTAGCAGGTGATGCTAAAATCACTAAATAGAATACACTGCTAAATGTAGAAGCATGTTAGTCAGGTTAATTGCCTATAATAATGATAATTAATCTGATCTTACTCAAACTTCTCCTCCAGGCCTCTGATAGATTTTTCTGTCTCCTCAATTTTCTTCTGTAGTTTCTTATTTTCTGATTGTTCTTTCTGAAAAAAGTGACAGGATTTACTAGTTAATATGTAAAAAAAAAATCTAAAGCTTTTTACATGTAACTGCAAATTAATGAAATCAACTGGAAACTGTAAACATGAACATTTTTATACAGAAATTCAAAATTAAGCAATAAAAAATATAGTTACGTGGTTGGTGATTTCAACTATTCCAGTACATGTATTATAATTTACTTTTATTTTAAAGTAAAATTTTATGAAGAAATTGGTAAAAAATTCCATGTTTATCATGATTACTGTGATTTACCTGCATGATTTTGCCTCTCTGACATTTTCCTGTATATAGTATGGTTATTTACCTGTATGATTTAACTGTATGACATACCTGTATGATTTTGCCTCTCTGCATTGCGAGGTCCAACAATTCATCTTTCTCTTTGGTAAGGGCCTGTATTCGGCTCTGGGATTCAAAATCAGCTGATTTCTTGTCATCTAGCTGATTTTGTAACTTGTAATTAGCACCTGTGCAAAAATAATAAATTAGCAATGTTACTAACAATGCCATGTTTTGTCAATCTACTTTCAATAATCTGTCCAAAAATCAAATCTTTGATCCCCACAATCCCCCTCAATATTATCAATGTCTTCTTTTAAATTAAAAATCAAACAGCATCATTGTACATTTCCAACAGGGAAATTTCACTCTTTTTTTCATCCTTTTTTCCTTTTTGAAAATTTAAACTGGAGCATATTCAAAGAAAAGAGTACACTAGCAATTTTTTATTCTGATAAAATTGTAAAATGGAGCAAAGTTGTATGAAAGCATGAAACAGCAAAAATAATGCAGGCCAAAAATAACCCTGTACACAGTACATGTATATGGGGATTTTTGGCAAAGAGAAAAAAACTTCAAGAAAATTTTCTCTTTGTTATCTATGATTCCCATAATTGATGTAAGTTAATAATTTAAAGATCATTCAGCATTTCCCACATACCTTTTAATCTCTCCTCTGTCTCCTGTAATTTATTGTTCAGGTTTTTTAGGTCAGTTTTATATTGCTCCTGTAATGTCTGAATTTCTTTTTGAAGTTCCTGTTCTCGAACTTTCAGATCTTGGATAAGTTGTCTGTAGAATGCATAGAGAATAATAAGAATGATAATGTTACCTATATACTGTACCTGATATATTTAAGGATTTTTAAAAAAGTTTTGTGTGAGTTATGGGTGTGTAACTACTAAATCACACAGACTTGTCACATAGGCTCATTTCATTTCATTGCAAATATTTTCCTGATAATTTTTCATTCTACTTGAATTTCTTTGGAGGAAAATTTTTGTTCATTCACTGCATTGAATGCTTTTGAATTCAACAGAAACTGATCATGACAATTACATTAGGTAAACCTTTTTACTGCAAATCAACATGATCAATGTATATATGTATGTATACCTTTGTCTAAGCTCTTGACTACTGGTCTGTTCTTTTAAACTGGCAAGCTTTTTCTCCAAGTCAGAAATATGCTGATCTTTTTCAACTATTGCACCAGAAAACAAGCGGGAATTTTCATCCCTGAGACGAGAGTTCTCCAGTCGTAAATCCTGATTTGATCGCTTGTACTCGTCTTTAATCTTAATCATTTCTTGATGGTTTGATGCAAGTTCATCAAAACGTTTTTCGAGAAGAGAATTTTTTCTGATTTCCGCGTTCAACATCTCTTGAGCATTGCCCCTGAAGTCCATCAATTCTTTGTTGATTCGCTCCAGTGTAGAAGATTTTCCTTGTACGTCATCAGCTCTCTGTTTTAGAATCATAATCAGCTGACTCTGTTCATCAATTCGAGATCTCAGCATCGCATTTTCTTTCTTGTCATCCTCGGACAAATTCTTCAACTTATCCAGATTTCCCTTCATCTCTTCCATATCCTAAAATAAAAAAAAAATAAAAACAATTGACAGAACAATTTTGAAAATTGAGGTCCCAAAATGGTTTTACTTTATCCTTGTCATGTTCAATTATTTCCTGAATCAGACTGGAAATTTTGAAAGCTGTAAATAAATGTGTGTCAAAGACAAAAGAAGAACCTGTAGCCTGTTGAAAAGTGAACCATAACCTGTAGCCTGTTGAAAAGTGAACCACTGCCTTAACAACTGAATTGGAATTTTATTCTGGATATTTCCCAGTCAATGACTCATGGGGAAATTCAGGAAAGGGATTAAATCAAAACTATTTAACTTGTAGTTTCTAGGTCACACTGTCATTGAAGTAGAGTTTTTAAATAATTAAATACCAGCTTCTAGACAAAAATAAAATAAAACACGTGCAGGTTTACAGCCAGATATATGTCTAAACACCTTTTTATTTTTACTCTCGGCCAAATGGACATCGACCATATCAAACGCAGTTACCCGTTCACTGCCCGTCACCATGCCTCTGATGTCCTTAGGATTTCTTGTGTTCGACATCTCTGGCTTTTTTTTTTAGTTACATCTAGATATCTATTCCATGAGCAACTTGTACAATACAAACATCATTGTGTCCTGGGATCAAATTCTCAAGTTCGCTGTCATGAAAACATAACGCCGGAAGTAACGGAAATGGGTAGTTCGCAAACTTTCTTCCTTTCTTTGTTTTTGTTTCGGAAAGGTCAGATTCTGTGAGTTTCATCAGTTGAATATTTTATACATGTCAATTAATTTAGTTTTTTTTCAAACATCTCAGAAAAGATAAGTCGTCAAAACAACTTTTACGACAATGGGAACCAGTTTACGATCCCTGAAAATGAAAGTAGACTGATTTCGGGAGTTGGAACTTGAAATCAGAAATGTAAACAGTAAAGTGCGTGTGTTAATGGTTTTCTCCAAGCCTTTTCAACAATCAGCGTGCGTACTGGTTTTCTTTTTTTGAAGGATTGTATTGTTGACAAATAATGTTCGATGTTGTGGCATTTGCAGGGGCTGTGCACAGATTCAGCAATTGCCACATTTACCAGTTTACATGCAGTTAAGCCTATATAGCTTAGAATAGATTTATAGCTTTATAATAGTAACAGTATCATTTGCTTGATATAGCCCCATAACTTCTAGATATTTTAATAAATTTAATACTGTAATATGTTGACCGTGCGACCGTTAATGGCCAATATATTTTAGATCAGGCTTATTAAGCCCATTTGATGCATCTAGACTCTGACGTCACATGACGTTGTATGTTCTTTTAAACTGTTACATTACCAAAAGAAACCTGGACAGTTTCGTTTACTATTTATCTTCAAATAAAATTTATCTATTAAATCAACCCAAGTCAAAATGAACAGCTGTAATTTAGCTGTTAATTAACCTTCCCAGTTCTCATTTAACAGCTGTTCTTTTGCTGTTCCTTAGCATTCCAGTTCACTCACTTTATGCAAATTAGTAATTTGCATACACACATTCCAATAGCAGTAAACAGCAGTTATTTAGCATTCCCAGTTCTTTAGCTGTCGTATAGGCCGAAATATTTTAATGAGCTCTGTGAAAACAGCTGTCCGATATGAATATTAATGAGAACTGCTTCAAAAACTGCTGTAAGCTATTTAATATTCAGGAGAACTGCTAACAAGTATTTCCTTATATGGACATCCCAGTGACTTAAAACTGCTAGGAACTGCTGTAAAACTGCTAGGAATTGCTACATAATGCATACATACATGATTATTTACAACACCATCAACAATGTGTATAATTATATACAATTTATTATATAATTAGGAGCAACAATTTTAAATGAAAGAAAATTTACACATTATGTTCATAACCAATGCATTGGATCCTAATTAAATTCCTATGTGTTGACAAACATACAGAACAGCATATGGAGAAAGTTTAAACTCTTCAGCCACAAATTTAATAATTTATCATAAAAAAATATAAGAATGTGGCATTTTTAGATAATAAATAAAATAGAAATCTATTCAAGTGGTAGTAAAAAGTACAACACTATTAGGTATTATTATGCTTCCTGTCAGTTTGTCTCTATATAACCCATACCCTACTATTCTCGCATAGTGGTCTAAGGATTTATATAGGGTAAGCATACTATGCCGAAATAGAGCGGCTTCCATTTCTGAGGAAAATCCGACAACGACCATACCGGGGAGCGAACTCGCGACCCCGAGATTGTCAGTCCGACGCGCTACCGATTACGCCACAGACGCCATTATCAATAGCATTGTACTATAATATATATATACTTAGTTTCAAATATTTTATAATTAAAATTAAAAATAAACAAAATAATTCTTCTAAAATAGTTTCTTGCAACCCCCCTTCCTTCACTCAAATAATATTCTCTAAAACTCTCTGTAGATTATACCTAAAGCATGGAACGTTCAAAATTAAAAGATTATGACGTATATGTTGCATAAGGTGACGTCATAATAGAGTAGACGAATGTTACAGGTGATGAAACATTGGGAAAGAAGAAAATATTGCCGTTTTTATACAGTAACAACAGTCAGCATAATAATAACAATAGTGTTGTGTTTTGCGTGCACAAGGCCTAAATAGTAGTCAGGGTTTGACACATAGTGCACTCGCCTCCGGCTCGTGCACCATGTGTCAAACCCTGACTACTATTTAGGCATAGTGCATGCAAAACACAACACTATTATATAATTGGAACACAGTAATATAGAATATTTACTAAGAATATTTAGACTTTTTATATCAATATTGATTAGTACATTACACATACTTTACAATATTTGTATTAATAACAGCTACAATTTTAAATCTTTAATAGGAACATCTTATGGTATTGGTCTTTGCCACTTTCTACCTGCGTTCCCAATTCATTTCTGGCAATTCAATTAATATCCCAGGGCTTTCTTCACACCCATATGTCCAATGAAAAATTTTCTCCACTTCTTCATTACTTGTAAGGTCACTGCATGTTTAATGTTTGCCGGCTGCTCTTGGTCAATTTGCAAATCCTATCAGTTAAAAGAAAACACACACTAAATTTCACAGTTGAATAAATAAAATTCAAATTAATTTCTAACCTTTTATATCTAACTTTATATATACAAGGTTAGTTTCTTCAATTTTGTGTCAATTTGTTTACAATAATTAAAGGCATTCATGATTATTTCATTAGTGATTTGATTAAAATTTTTCATTCATTTTCATATCTAAAGCTTTTCCTAAAATAAAAAAAAAGAAATATATACCTCAAATATAGGCCCCGTGTTTAAGTCCCAATCAGGTCCAAGAAAATCACTAGATCCACCTATATCTTCTCCTTCTATAAAAACATCGTATAGGCTATGGTAAATGAGTGCAAAAAAAAAAACAACAACAAAAAAAAAAAACTTTTCTATATCAAGCCTTCAAGAGTTCTCTGAGCTGACTGAAATGTGGCTAAAACGTAGCAGATTTAGAGCACTTATTTTTTTATTTATCAACAGACACACATGTATTAAAAACATATACCTACTGTATATAAAATATCTGCATCTTTTGTTAGATATAGCAATCCAATCTCAGTCTTATTGGTGAAGGCAATCCCCCTCTTCAAAACATTCTCTTGCCTTCCCTCCAAACTATACAATATGGCAGCCAAGGTTGTTGAATTTTGGCGGTCTGTTGTTTAAATTAACTGAACACCAAGCCCGACATTTCAACAGTTTCTCAATCCCGATCAAATTATACATAACAGCTAACAGAAACAGAGAACTGCTGTTAACTCCAAAGCAGTTTTTTTATTACCTGGTATGATATGAACTGCTGAAGAACAGCTTAAAAACAGCTAAGCTTACTGCTCTTGAAACAGTTTTGAAAACAGCTATGAAATGAACAGCTGAGAACTGCTAAATAACAGCTGTAAATTTGAAAAACTGGTAAAACACTGCTATCTAACAGCTAAAAACAGCAGTTCATTTTGTCTTGGGAATCAATGTATGTTAACTTTTAGTTGAACTTTTGCTGCTTCTCATGAGAACGTAGCTTAAACAAGCGTTGCATTGTGGGTCCAGAGTTACTGAGAAAAAAAATCTGATGAAAGAAGGTGCAGTAGTCTGAAATTTTTCTTCGCTCAGGCATTGCATTAAGAGCTCGCGGTGATGAGCATTGCTTTGCGCAATGTGCGCTATCTATAACCTTTTTGATTGATGCCTTAACCTTTGAGTGATGTGTAAAACACAAAAAAATAAAACAAAAGGAAGTAGCAAAATATTTTGTTTTAATTTATTTTTTATTTTATGTCACTCAATTTTTATTTTGCTACAGGTATTGCATCTATAGATAAACAGGATCTACTGTAACACTAACTTCAAAATGAGTAATCTAAAAGTTTACTGGTCTCCGATCTATGAGGACTTGTTTTGTACCTGTAGTCCTAATAAGATTTTACTGTACAAAATTGACCAGTCAAGAGGGAAGCCTGCACAGAAAGGTAGGATGTTAATTAACAATTCATAAAAAAATGGAAATAAAAACTTCAAACTTAATATGTTTTACGGTGTGACCGTTGGGGCGAGCGCAGTTATGTACTATCATAAACCTACACATGTACTGCCTATCATTCAAGAAAAAGACAGAAAAAAGAAGAGAATAAAACAATAAAAAGAAATCACTTCCCAAACATCGGGATCGAGATTCCGAACTTCTCGGAAGTTTCCGACAAAATCGGATATACCCGAACTGTTAAAGTGACGAAAGTATGACGTTAGATAAAAAGTCCTCTTGACTTAGGACGCAAACGATAGTTTTGTGGCATGGAGATTGCATTAAATCGTTGTTTGTAATTTTTTCAAGTAAGTTGTTGCTATGTTTTAGCCACCATGTTGCTATGCACCGCAAAGGATTATTAGGAGTTTGGAATTTTTTCACGCGGTGAGATAAAAATTTCTTGGAAAAATGTGCAGATTTCAACTCGAATTTCCTCCGTTCGTACACGTTAGTGTATTGAGCTCGCTATGCGAGCGGCGCTTTGCGCCGCCTCGCTGCGCTCGCTATTATTGAATTTTCCCGATTGTTCAAGAGGAAAATACTTCCAGGAAATGTATTTTCAAAACATTAAAATAGAAAAAAATGCAAATATCTGAAATAGACAATTATTAGAAATATGGGACAGATTCATATTGTAACAGGAAAGGAGAAAATGTATGGCTGGACCGGGAATCGAACCCGGGACTCCTGTATCTCTAGTCAGTTGCTCTACCAACCAAGCTATCCAGGCTGATATCCACGGCCCAAACCATTACATTCCTCCCTCCTTAAATTGTCTTCGCCCTCGAAGACACAACCCAAGTTCTTATTGCCCCTGGCAGGACTTTCACCTGCAATTCCAGGGGTGGTCAACGGCACCAAATCTGTAACAGGAAAGGAGAAAATGTATGGCTGGACCGGGAATCGAACCCGGGACCCCTGTATCTCTAGTCAGGTGCTCTACCAACTGAGCTATCCAGGCCGATATCCACGGCCCAAACCATTACAATATAAATAGAACATTTTATTTTGATTATCATTATTTAACTAACAAATATAATTGACTAATTAATATGTCTTTCATGATTATTTTAGCCCCAATCGTGAAGCAGATTTCAGATTGCCTGTGGGCCGTAGAACAACCTAAGTCTATTGAGATTGGAATGTTAAAGGTGGGTTTATTTGTTCATATCCCCAATCATATCAAGACTACATGCAAATATAATATAAAAAGAAGAAAAAAACAGAGTCCTGAGTAATTTGTTTGAAATATATGTATTTTATAGAAGTCTGTATATTGGAAATGAATTCTATATTATTTTTTGCTGACCTGAAATGAAAGGTCATTGCCCCAATCATCTGTTGTCTATCTGTCTTCTTTACTTTTCACATTTTGACTTCTTTGAATACTGTATACAGGGTTATTTTTGCCCAGTGTTAATTTCACTCATTCACAAGCACTTTTCGAATTTCAGACTATTCTGCCCTATTTTAAAATTGTTTAGTCACGGTTCAGTTTTAAAAAAATTAAACTTGTTTTTCTTGAATATACAACCCTTTTAAATTTGCAATATTGTGCCTATGCAAGGCAAAGGGGCAGAAATTAAATGGATATAGATCGAGGCAAAAATTTCCCTGTATACAGTAATAATTCACTAAGTTACACTTTTAACTTAATTTATATACACACCTGCCTTGTTTTCAGACAGTGGCCTGGTATCCAAAGCCAGAGCCTGATAAAATGTTGGCCATAGGACTCGCCAATGGAAGGGTAGTCTTAAACAAGTAAGAATAATTTTATCTTCTAGGTGATGTATTAATTTTTTAAGTTCCATTTATGTGTTTTAAAGATTTAATCACTAAAAGAGAAATAGTTGTTAATAATGATATGTTTCATTAAAGCTCTTGTTTAAAAAAAAGAATAGAATTCTATGATTTTGTTGTTGTTGAAATTGAGTAATTTGCAAAATTGAAAAAAGTATGTGACAGTCAATCAATAACTGATATACATTATACATGTATATATTTTGTGCAATAAATTCAGTCTATTTGAAATTTAATGAGAACATTTGATTTGATTATATGTTAAAATAATATGACAACTTTAAAGTCAAATTAAATTTGACTGTAGAGGGAAAAACACTGAGACATCATGCTTATGATTCATTTGTTAAATTTCAGTTTTAGCGACAATAACGAAAGTGATTTAATTAACAAAGAATTTGGTAAGTAGAACTGAAACTCAATTAAAAACAGTGTTAAGTAGACCAATTATTAATAAAAACATTTTAAGTTGACTGCATAAAATAAATTTTAAATCATTCTATGTTAAATATAAGATCTTTTGTAATGCCATATCAGATTGTGTAAAAAAATTAAAATGCACTCACCAATTCAGTCAGTCATGTGAAACATTATTTTTGTAGTTCCCAAACACACACGGTCGTGTATATATCTGAACTGGAATCCCGTAGATTGTCACCTGGTAAGTTCTACTTTCATTCTTGTAATAATTAACAGCAATTAAGAATTGGATATGTTGAATTATTTTTTTTGACAGTCTGAAGGAAATTATGGATTCAAATGGAATTTCAGATGAATTTTTTACAACTATTAATATTGTATATGCTTATGCCTACATTTGAAACAATGAAATTTAAAATCCACTAAACAATTTTTGACAAGAGAATTTATCCCCATGAAAATTAGTGCCACTGGTATTACATACAATATTTCTTTTAAAAAGTTTTTGATCTTTTAAAGATGTTTTACCCTCTGTTAAGGGACATAACTCTAGCTAAGAGAGACAGCTCTAAAATTGTTACTTTCTAAAATTTTCACTTTCAACAAAAATTTGTCTCAAATTTTGCTCCACCCACCAAAGGTTGTTCATATTTAAGCATTTTTTGTTTTGTTTACTTCATAAAAAATTATTATTATTAAAAAATTAAAGAAAAAAAAATCAATTATTTTCATGTAGTACATGTATTTTATTAGCTTGCCGAAGGATTGGAGAAGTATAGGAATGATAGCTGCATCAACATTTGGAACATTCACCATAAACCAGGGAATGAGCATGGAGATAGACAGCGATATAGTTCTAGTCACAGTGATACTACAGGGGTACATGTACCATACTTAGAGATAGGGGGTAAGTATCCAGCATAGTCACAGTGATACTACAGGGGTACACGTACCATACTTAGAGATAGGGGGTAAGTATCCAGCATAGTGCTGTGATACTACAGGGGTACACGTACCATACTTAGAGATAGGGGGTAAGTTTTCTACAGGGATAAGGTACCCGGTACTTACAAATAGGGATAAGATATGATGAGTTAAAGTTTCTATACTTTAACTTACATATTTTTTCTATACAGTTACCATACTTAAAAATTTATGGTAAGTTTTGATTATATATAATTGGAATATAAGAGCAGTATAAAATATTTACCACATAGAAGGAGATGGTAATAAAGTAAGATGGTAATTAAGACGTTGTATAAAAAGCAACATGCCTATTTCTAGGGCCTTCGGAGACCACAGCATCATTTGATTGGTTTAAGAAAGAACCTCGAACGTTTGTGACTGGAATGAATGCTAGATACCTCAGGATTTATGACCTTAGAGGTAGGAGGTTTCAGTCAAAACAAAGTTACAGGGCACAGTTTTTTTTTCAGTCAGTGAGAAAACTTTTGAGTCTTAATAGTATTTTAAAAGTTTCAAATGTAAAATATTTATTGCTGGTATCTAATTTTATGATCCAATGACTGACACTTTCTTTATGTCTATATAATTGTCATATTAATGACACCTCCCTGCTTGTCTGTTGTAAAATTAAGGACACCTCCCTGTTTGTCTATAACAAGGGCACTGCAAAGCAAAGTGTCCCCTCACAAAGACAAAGAGCATTATTATCTATACATCAAGTTACCCACTAACAAAGGAACACAATTGCAGTACTATACACCTACCTGCATGTTTATTATATAATTGATAACACCTCCCTGTTTGTTTATTGAATATTTAAGGACACCTCCCTACATGTTGAAGATAATTATTTTGTAGATTGTACTCGACCACAGAACCAGACCCAAACAAAAATGATACGTGGTGTTTGTGTGGACAGACAGAATGATCACAGGATCGCTTCATTTAATGAGGTTAGTACATGTATATCAAAGGAGGAAATATGGTAAAAATACATTTTTTCCTCAGGGGCATAATTCAACAGAATTCCTTTTTTTTTTTTAAATCTATGGGTAGAAAATTTGACAATTTTCTAAGACTTTAACCATATGCCTTAAATGTCTGTATATTAAGTACGATGTGATAAATTTATGAGGAAAAAACTTGTGACCATATAGCGTATATTATTACCACGTGGAAAAAAGTTCTTCTACAGTAGTTCAAACTTCTTGTTTTTGTTGAAGTGCACATGTATTTGATTTACTATATACTGTAAACCAACTTTTATTTGCGTGCGAGAAATTTTTGCGATGTTTAAGCCTTGACATCGCGAATATTTCTCGCCATGAACCGGTCTTTAAAGTCTCTGTGTTAATTAATTACAGATCCAAAATCGCCTTGATCGCAAACTAGTTTAACCCTCGTAAATCGCGAAATAAAGTAGTCGCGAATAAAAGTTGGTTTACAGTATTAAAAAATAATTTAGGACATATTCTATTTTCAGTCATAAAAGATGGTACTCAGTTTAAAGATCATATCTTGATACTGTCAGTGTCAGTGGAATCTAAATATATACCCTAAATTCATGGTTTTTGTTCAGTTGTTGCAGCATTATTTCTTTAGAATATTTACACCATTGTATATTCAGAGGAAATGAAATTTGTAGGATAGATTTAATGCAAATTTAAATTTCTATTTGTTAATTGAGACCAAAAAAAAACCATTTTTTTCAGAACCACGTCTGTGTGTGGGATGTGAGGAACTTTGACAAACCTGTATCCTTATAATGCTTAAATACATATTAAACAAGGACACTCCAAGTCTAGAGTATTTTTGATGCAAGACTGTGTCATTCACAGTGTTGAGATGTGGGTTATACACTTTAAGAACTTGAATAAATGAAGGAAACAAAACAAATGAAATTTTAACAAAATTTAATATTAAAACAAAACAAAAGTAAATTTTTACAGCAAAAACATATTTAAAAAAAATAAATGAATTGTCTGTCAGCTGCACGTCCCCGAGAGTGTCCTTTAAAACGCCCTAAATGAATCACAACACCCTTGCAGATGATTTGAGTTCTGGTTTTGAATTTCCTTTTGTAAACGTATATTGTCTTTCACCAATCAGATTGAATAATTATAATTTCACAAATATCACATATTTTAGTGTTTTTAAACTTTCACAATGCCGTCTGGAATAACTTTGGATTGAAAATTGATATTTCAAAAAGGTGAATTCTTAATTCAATATCACCACATAACTTGAAATTGCTGGTCCCAAGGTGTCCGTCAGGGCTGCCGTACTCTGTCATACTCTCTCTTACATATGCGGTAGTAACTGCAAAAGCAATGCAAGCCTCTCCCTCTCACTCTGGACTGGCTATTGTCAGTGTAATAAGTTGTAGTACCCCGCCCAAGACCTGTTAATTATGAAACGGGACGAAAGCTCGAGGAAATAGCACCCTGGGGAAAATATAATAAAACAACCATACTAAACGTGTAGACTCACACAAGAAAACATATTTTACAAATTGTATTTTCAAATACCTGATGTAGTTTGAGTACCCGCCCCGGCTACTTCATCATAACAACAAGTCAAACAGGTCTTATCTCGGCTGTGACTTCCCGGGTACTACCCGAACACGAGCTCTCAGGTAGATAAAATTACACATCGAGGGGCTCCCCACAGGATAAATAACAATATTTACATTCACGCAATAGGGGTATCCTATGGGATTAAATTTAGTTTGTTACACACATGCAGGCATACCATAAAACACTTTTTTCGCATCATCTTTCTTCACGATTGATCAGTTTGAAATTAATTTGCAACGATTAGTTTTCACAACTTAAGAAATTTTAACATTCTCTATAATTTGACCCAGTGCATGGATTAAATATAACTTCTCCTTAATCAACCTTAAAGATGCTGACGTTTCAGGAACCTAAAGCTGTCTCCTCTATACGCTGGTGTCCCACAAGGTGAGTACAGTACTGTCCTAAAGCTGTCTCTTCTATTCGCTGGTGTCCCACAAGGTAGGTACAGTACTGTCCTAAAGCTGTCTCTTCTATACGCTGGTGTCCCACAAGGTGAGTACAGTACTGTCCTAAAGCTGTCTCATTTATACGCTGGTGTCCCAAAAGGTTGGTACAGTACTGTCCTAAAGCTAGCCTAATAGGTCTCTTGTATATGCTGGTGTCCCACATGGTAAGCACAGTACTGTCCTAAAGCTAGCCTACAAGGTCTTTTGTATACGCTGGTGTCCCACAAGGTGAGTACAGTACTGTCCTAAAGCTGTCTCATCTATACTCTGGTGTCCCACAAGGTAAGTACAGTACTGTCCTAAAGCTGTCTCTTCTATAGGCTGGTGTCCCACAAGGTGAGAGAAAGTTCTGTCTCAAATATGGTGTTACAATAGGAAATTATAAGGACCTTGTCACTGCAGAATGAAAAATAAATCATTCTATCTTTGATCTTGCCAAGGATAGTGGAATCAATTGCCAAGGGAAAATGAAAATTAATGTTGCCAAAAGATTAAATGGGAAAATACCCAATTTATTGAAAACTGAATACTAGACAATAGTGTATAATAAGATGGTTGGTCATTTTTATCATTATTAAGGAATTTGGAAAGTATTGCTACTTTGCAACTGATGTTTCACGTCAGTGTGAACATGAACAACGCAGCTCCAGACAATTTAATAAAATAATACATCCCTTGTTTAATGGTTTTCAGGAAAGGCTACCTGGGAATTTTAAGTCAGGACAGCCAGACAGTCAAAATATACGACATACTGCATCTACCTCAAACAGGTAAAATTATACAATGATTTAATTTAAAAGTAAGATTAAGGTTATTTTAACAAATGATGCATTCATAGAAACCATGCTCATATACTTTATAGAAGGTTATTTTCGCCCGTGTTATTTTCATGCAGCCTTTCATGCTTGCAGGGAAAATGTCCCTGTATACAGTATATATACACAAATGCATGTAAATATTGACAGGATTTTTAAAAGTAAAAAGATATCTTTAAAGATGGATTGCATGAATACCAATGTAACATATAGAATCTATATTAGGTAATAAGTTATTGAGGGGGATAAGGATAGATGATTTATATTATATTCCACTCATTAACAACTACTCAAGATTTGTCAGTAAATTAAAATTGAAGGTGGTTCTTTTATTTTATTCCAGAAATTCAAGGTATACAGAATTTGTATTTAATATTACATGTAAATTACTGATCATTGAATATGTCATTGTTTCATGGTGATTTGAGAAGCATGGTGTGATTTACAACATGTATAAATTTTGACTTTTTTGGCTTCTCCTGGAAGTGAATTATTTTTATATTCTGCTTTTTAATCTCTCCTGTGTTTAAATTTTATTCATTGGGTTGATTGGATTTTCATTCATTCAAAAAAAGTGAAAAAGTACATTGCAAAAAGTAAAAGGGAAGGAAGTACATAGATGAATAAATTTAGAATTATATTTAGCAACTTTAATATTTCATAAAACTGAAAGTCAGTGTGATTTGATCATTTAAGGGACTCTGTATTTTAAAGTTACATTTAAATGGAAGTTAAATGAAACAAACACTCAGCATTCTTGCTTGTATTTTATGAAAGTTTATTTCCAAGGAAGCTTATTAGCCTGCAGAAATATTTGCTGAATGATTTGGAAGTTGGCATATCCTTGAGCCTTGATAATAGATTTAAATGAATTTTAAGAAAATGGATCAAAATATTGATTCTACTGTATACCATCAATGGATCATTTTTACCAGTAAATTTTAAAGAAAATTGATTTCTTAATTGTTTTGAATATTAATTGTACATGTGAGTACAATCATAGTAAGTATCATTATCTTTAAAATTTTGTAGTCCATACCGCAAAACAAAATCTATTTCTTCAACTTTTGTTGAAGTTATACCAAATAACAATGAAGTTAGACTGACATGAATGCTTATCAATATCTAAAATTTTTTTTCTTTTATTTACCAGTTGGGTCTGAGGAACTAGATCAGTACTACAGTGAAAGAACAATTAAAGGTGAGGTTAATAATACTGGTTTATTTATCCTTTTATTTAAATGATGGCTGGTTAAGCCAGCAGTGTGATTAGAGCTTCTCTTGACTGGTGCCTTTTAGTGATCAGTCTGTCTGTCTGTCTGTCCGTTTAGCTGTCCGTCTTTTCTGACTGTTTGTCTTTTACTCCTTTACTAATCCTTTTCATTGAAACATATTCTTTCTAAAAGTGATTACCTGGATAGCTTTATGAAGTATCAAAGATGTGTAATTCATGCCAGTTCTGATCAATTTAACAACCTGTAACTTTCCTTTTTTTGGAAGAAAAATTCTTGGAAATTTCAGTTTTTATGCAGACATCAATGTACATTCACAATTATACATGTATTTGCTAATTCATATTTGTTCATTGAACCTAAAATATTTCATAGAGAGATCATCTGAATGAGTCTCAGTTGTTCTGTTTTTGATTAAAGCCTGTTACTCATTTTGTTAAGGAATGAATTTAAACAGAAATCCAAAGTTATACGGTATAACCTGGGTTGGGGCAATTAAGGCTTTATAAACCGCAAAATGTAATGTCAAGTGGATTGATAAGTATTGAATTTGACATTAGTCCTTGTGACTAGGCAACCCAGGTTATACAATTTACATAATTTTTTTATCCAATCAAATGATGCTTTACAACTAAAATTAAATTATCAATGTATGTTTAAATTTTTCAGTCTTGAATACTCAAGTGGTGACATCATTTTCCTGGCATCCGAAGCACGACAGTCGATTGCTGACCATCACCCAGCAAGGCACACTCAGGGATATAGTGGTGCATGAACACATTCCTTTTGTAAGTATTGTACATCACGGCATTGCCCAAGTCAAAATGAACAGCTGTAATTTAGCTGTTAATTAACCTTCCCAGTTCTCATTTAACAGCTGTTCTTTTGCTGTTCCTTAGCATTCCAGTTCACTCACTTTATGCAAATTAGTAATTTGCATACACACATTCCAATAGCAGTAAACAGCAGTTATTTAGCATTCCCAGTTCTTTAGCTGTCGTATAGGCCGAAATATTTTAATGAGCTCTGTGAAAACAGCTGTCCGATATGAATATTAATGAGAACTGCTTCAAAAACTGCTGTAAGCTATTTAATATTCAGGAGAACTGCTAACAAGTATTTCCTTATATGGACATCCCAGTGACTTAAAACTGCTAGGAACTGCTGTAAAACTGCTAGGAATTGCTACATAATGCATACATACATGATTATTTACAACACCATCAACAATGTGTATAATTATATACAATTTATTATATAATTAGGAGCAACAATTTTAAATGAAAGAAAATTTACACATTATGTTCATAACCAATGCATTGGATCCTAATTAAATTCCTATGTGTTGACAAACATACAGAACAGCATATGGAGAAAGTTTAAACTCTTCAGCCACAAATTTAATAATTTATCATAAAAAAATATAAGAATGTGGCATTTTTAGATAATAAATAAAATAGAAATCTATTCAAGTGGTAGTAAAAAGTACAACACTATTAGGTATTATTATGCTTCCTGTCAGTTTGTCTCTATATAACCCATACCCTACTATTCTCGCATAGTGGTCTAAGGATTTATATAGGGTAAGCATACTATGCCGAAATAGAGCGGCTTCCATTTCTGAGGAAAATCCGACAACGACCATACCGGGGAGCGAACTCGCGACCCCGAGATTGTCAGTCCGACGCGCTACCGATTACGCCACAGACGCCATTATCAATAGCATTGTACTATAATATATATATACTTAGTTTCAAATATTTTATAATTAAAATTAAAAATAAACAAAATAATTCTTCTAAAATAGTTTCTTGCAACCCCCCTTCCTTCACTCAAATAATATTCTCTAAAACTCTCTGTAGATTATACCTAAAGCATGGAACGTTCAAAATTAAAAGATTATGACGTATATGTTGCATAAGGTGACGTCATAATAGAGTAGACGAATGTTACAGGTGATGGGAGTAGACGAATGTTACAGGTGATGAAACACTGGTCCGAATAAAGAAAATATTGCCGTTTTTATACAGTAACAACAGTCAGCATAATAATAACAATAGTGTTGTGTTTTGCGTGCACAAGGCCTAAATAGTAGTCAGGGTTTGACACATAGTGCACTCGCCTCCGGCTCGTGCACCATGTGTCAAACCCTGACTACTATTTAGGCATAGTGCATGCAAAACACAACACTATTATATAATTGGAACACAGTAATATAGAATATTTACTAAGAATATTTAGACTTTTTATATCAATATTGATTAGTACATTACACATACTTTACAATATTTGTATTAATAACAGCTACAATTTTAAATCTTTAATAGGAACATCTTATGGTATTGGTCTTTGCCACTTTCTACCTGCGTTCCCAATTCATTTCTGGCAATTCAATTAATATCCCAGGGCTTTCTTCACACCCATATGTCCAATGAAAAATTTTCTCCACTTCTTCATTACTTGTAAGGTCACTGCATGTTTAATGTTTGCCGGCTGCTCTTGGTCAATTTGCAAATCCTATCAGTTAAAAGAAAACACACACTAAATTTCACAGTTGAATAAATAAAATTCAAATTAATTTCTAACCTTTTATATCTAACTTTATATATACAAGGTTAGTTTCTTCAATTTTGTGTCAATTTGTTTACAATAATTAAAGGCATTCATGATTATTTCATTAGTGATTTGATTAAAATTTTTCATTCATTTTCATATCTAAAGCTTTTCCTAAAATAAAAAAAAAGAAATATATACCTCAAATATAGGCCCCGTGTTTAAGTCCCAATCAGGTCCAAGAAAATCACTAGATCCACCTATATCTTCTCCTTCTATAAAAACATCGTATAGGCTATGGTAAATGAGTGCAAAAAAAAAAACAACAACAAAAAAAAAAAACTTTTCTATATCAAGCCTTCAAGAGTTCTCTGAGCTGACTGAAATGTGGCTAAAACGTAGCAGATTTAGAGCACTTATTTTTTTATTTATCAACAGACACACATGTATTAAAAACATATACCTACTGTATATAAAATATCTGCATCTTTTGTTAGATATAGCAATCCAATCTCAGTCTTATTGGTGAAGGCAATCCCCCTCTTCAAAACATTCTCTTGCCTTCCCTCCAAACTATACAATATGGCAGCCAAGGTTGTTGAATTTTGGCGGTCTGTTGTTTAAATTAACTGAACACCAAGCCCGACATTTCAACAGTTTCTCAATCCCGATCAAATTATACATAACAGCTAACAGAAACAGAGAACTGCTGTTAACTCCAAAGCAGTTTTTTTATTACCTGGTATGATATGAACTGCTGAAGAACAGCTTAAAAACAGCTAAGCTTACTGCTCTTGAAACAGTTTTGAAAACAGCTATGAAATGAACAGCTGAGAACTGCTAAATAACAGCTGTAAATTTGAAAAACTGGTAAAACACTGCTATCTAACAGCTAAAAACAGCAGTTCATTTTGTCTTGGGAGTCTGCAGGCCCTGGGATAATTGTGCACCAGTCAAAGTTGACTGAGTGACAGCTGATTTTCACCTGTGTTAATTCAGAACTGAACAAGTGATTTTCACCTGTGTTAATTTCAGAACTATTCAAGTGATTTTCACCTTTACCAATTTCAGAACTGATCAAGTGATTTTCACCTGTGTTAATTTCAGAACTGATTAGCTGGTTCACACCTGTGTTTATTTTTAGAACTGGTCAGCTGATTCCCACCTGGTCATGGCACATGGTAAGATACTGAGTGACAATGCTCTGAACAGAGAGGAGAGTGGACATCTGGATATCTCTGTCAAAATGAAGGAAAGGATCATCCAAGGTTACGGGTTACAGGTAATAAAAATATATGTCAAAGGTTAATAATTACATGTATCTCTGCCATCAGTTTTATATACAATCATAAACAGTAAATTTAGGTACCTCGTACACCAATATCTTGAATTCTGTTGATATGTGGGAGTGAATAAGAGGTCCACGCCATATTGTTAAGCCCCCCTCCCCCCTCCCCTCTGAGCTGAAGGGCTCATGTGATCTTTTTTGATCAAAATTTTTCTGTTGTCTGTTGGAGGTACCATTGTAGTCATTGTATACGGGTATAAGGATTCAAGTTTGTTAAAATAAATGGCCACACCCTCTACCAGACATGACATATTGAGGTAGGGTGGGGTCACAATATATTAATTTTACATAGGAATATATTGGGAAAAAATTTGCTGATAAAGAATGAGTGGCCAAAGTTACTCAGATGAGCATTGTTGCCCATAGGCTTCTAGTTCCTCGTCTTATTAATCTTATAACTCTTTTTTGTCCTTGTGTCTTGGAGTCTGAGATGATGATGTTGTACTGTAGGAAGACTGTTTAGAACTTTTATTTTTATGTCTCAATGTTAGATTAAATTTAATTCTTGATTTTGCTGTTTGACCCCAAGAAACATTTAAAAACTTAAATATTGTCAAGGTTTATTGCCAGGGATATGTTTTCTGTATAATTTGTCAGTATCTCTCAGAAATGACTGACTTCACTGTATTGCTCTTTTACAGTCTGATCATATCTGGCACAACGTTTTCGCAGTAAAAGATGAGCCTGACTTGTTTGGGGTGTGGAGATGGTTGTCCTGTGAGTAAAAAAAACCAACAAATAAATCAAAACCTGCAATTTAAAAAATCAAGTAGTTGTATGTACTAAGATCAAGCTCAATCTTAATTAAAATTAGATCTGTCATCTAATTCTTGGATTCTGTTGAAAGAATTTAACTCTTTTAGAATTGAATTCCAAAAAAAAGAGCAAGATCAAAGTTTAAGTATTCATTAGATTTTATCCATACACTTTACAACAATTAAATTAACCACGAGGTATAACTTTTTTTTTTAGATATATATGATATCTTAACTGTAAACTATCATTTGGCAAAGAAAAATTTCATACATTTTGGTTTTGGTATTTGATCATTAATGTATATTTTCATATGGAGCTCTTCTTCTAAAGGAGATCAAATAAGTCTGAAAATGGCCACAACCACTCAGCCCTCTTAAGCTGCAGTTTGTTTGACTGGCACATTATTGCAAATATTAGATTCAATTTAGAGGAAAAATGATTTGAAAAAAATGTATATATATATATTTTTAAAATTTCGATCTAAAAATAGTATTGAACTTTTTTCTCGTCTTAAAAACCAGATGCTCGAGAGATGTTGGAATATACGAGACAAGGTCAGCGAAGCATGCTGGGTAAACACTTAGGGATAAAGAGCATTCTGAGATTGGATAGTGACGACGTACCAGGCTCTCAGATGGCCAACATGTACTGGGCGGCCGAATTCTCACGCAAACTGTCCTGTGTCAGGCAGTATCACAGCGCAGAAAGGCAAGTTATCGTGAAAAGTTTACGTGAAGTGTTTTCTATCGAATCTTGTCAAAAATTTATTGCAGCAATCTTAGGCCAGCAAGTACATTTTGGTGCACTAATGAATATTAAGTGTTAATTGGAATATTTTTTAAAATGTACTTTTGTGCCAATGAAAGTATAGCCAAATTATGAATGCTGCACATGCATATTTTAAAAAAAGTTAAGAAATTTATAAACATGAGAAATACCTATGCATTTTTGTGGGCTCACACTATATACTTCTGACACAATACAGGTGATTACGAACTAATGAGGGAGAGTTATGTTTATCAATCATCTTTGCAGGATCAAAGCTCTACAGTTGTGTGGCTGGGGTGCTGATAAGCAGAAACCTGAACAACTAGAAACTATTTTACTTGAGTATGTTCACACTTTCTGGTAGTCATTACTTTCAGTTTATATTTTGCCTGATCAAGGTATTGTTGAAACCTAAAAACAAAATTTAACTGTACCAATGTAGCATATCTGTAGCAGTAATGAAGTCTCACTCAGTCTGTAAATTTTTTACATTCTTTTAGACTACAAATGGATGGAAAATACTCAGTAGCGGCAGCCATGGCCCTCTTTAATCTTCAAATATCCAAAGCCATAGAGATACTTAGTACCAGCAATTCCAAAGGTCAAGGTCAGAACTTTTTCTTTTAATTCACTATCAGTCATTTAATAATGACCTCATTATTAGATAAATTAAACCTTAAGAAAGAAAAATGTGAAGAATTTTACATGTTTGCCAAGGGTCTAATTCTCAGCTGTATAGCCGTTTTCCGATGAATTTTATTCATGCATGCAAGAAATATATGTAGGAAAAATATTTACAATCTTTAAAGTATGAATTAATAAACGTATATTCTTAAGAAAAATAGTGTTATCTTCATCTCATGCAGTAACCAGTAAAACAAATTGAACTTGATTGAATTATGAAAGGATCTTGGAAAAATTGACCTACAATATGGTGTGCATGGGGTATAACTCTTGTTTTAATCACCCTCTATACCCAAACAGAGAGTATGGATCTGAGTACGGTTGCCATGGCGATAGCGGGTTACACGGAGGAGAGACACACCCTGTGGAGGAAGACCTGTCTGTCCCTGCTACAGAAGCTGGACGACCCCTACCTCCGGGCCATGTTCACCTTCCTCACCTCCGAACGCGAAAACTACGAGGAAATTCTGGTAAGAAATCTGTGAAAAGGCGCAGTTAATGGATGACCAGTTCTCCCTGATATATCAAATAAACTCTTCAGCTGTTTAGTACTTTGATTTTTTTTACTTTATAACAAAGGGTTTTTTTTTTTAAAAAGTCTACTTTTATGTGTACTTTAATGATTTATTTTCAGCTTATATTATACAGATACTTTTAAAAGAACTCAATAAATAATACTCAAAGGATTAGATATACACAAGTCTTCTACAAGAGCTCTAATATATGGATTATTGAAAAAATATAGATTACAATGTATTTCCTTCACTTTATATAGCTTTTCATGCATTACATTTCAAACAAATAAGTTGACTTCCGAATTTTTAATCTGTACACAAAATTAATATGAGCAGGAATGCTTATTAGGTCCAACAGTTTGAATAACTGTCAAATCTTATTATGTTAAAGTCCACAGGACCATGAGTAAATTAGCCTCCAAATATGTGATTAAAAGATTTGTTCAAGTTAATGATTTTATAGAAAACAATTATAGATAGTTTTTGAAACTGCAGTATCACTTAGACATATCCTTTGTTAAATGAGATAATAGTTGTTCTAGATATCCAAGTCCCAATTTACTTTTCTTGATTATTTTTTTGAAAAATTTATATCTGCAATGATTTACAACTTTGTTTAATTTTCGTATCCATAGAAACATGGATGGAAGAAGGTTTGTTGCACAATTATAATGTAGCTGAATATTTTATACTGTGCCATGCTTAAGATTTTATCAACATATTTTTCTTCTTTGTTTTTATCTCAATTCTTTTACGTTAATTAAGCTTTTAAAATGTACTTGAAACCATTAACTTTTTGTTTAAGTTATTATTTTATGGAAAAGATACAGTAGTAGCTGCAATAGCCTGCATATATAGATAATATTTTTTTAATATTTTGTATGAAATTGAAATTAAGTAATGCACAATTCAGAATTATGATGAATTTATCAAGTTATTGCAAGGCTATATGTTAAATTATTATAAGATGCAGTTTTATAAAATTATATATGTGTTCATTTACCAAGTTAAAAGTCACATAATTATAATAGATTATATTATTAAATCTTTAAACCAACTTTAATAAGGAAAAAATTAATATTATTTGTACAAAGTAATACAGAACTTTAATATATAAAGAAGTATCTATTATAGACGTTATGGCATTTTATTCTGGCTTTCTTTATTTAATTTAAACAAAGCTTATATTTTAAATGGCAAAAAAAACAAACACTTTCATATAAATTATAATGATGATTAAATAAAAATATTACTTTATTTCCTCTTTTCCAGAATTGCTGGATGCATTTCTTTACATATACATATTAAATTCTCACTTACTAGCTTAATATTCTTTTAAAAATGAATAGGAAAAAGTGAATGTATCTAGCATGGATACATGATGCAGTTACATGGACTTATGAACTACTTAAGTTTTCCAATTTGAAATTCAGAATTATGTTTTATTCTGATTATATATACAATATGCAACACATGTAACCAGTCTATAGATATTCTGATTTTTTTTTTTTTACAAGTTTTGTTCTGAAAACTAGGTATAAATGTTATCATTTAATGAATTAAAGCAATTTTATTTGTAGATAGTATGAATTCAATTCATTTATTGACAACACCATGTAACTTCGTATATTTACGTTGTAGGTAATTAACTTATATTAATGCTTTGGGTAATTATTTCTGAATATTTGGGTAATACCGGTATATAGTCTTCATTTTGTTTGGGTACTATTTTTCTGTTTATTTAGGGTTACAATATATTTAGGTAATTTTATCAAGCTACATGTACATGAAGTATATTTGGGAGAGGCCATCTTTAAAAAAAATTGTTTGGTTGCCTAGCTCTCTCAACTGACTGACTCAAAATGGCCTGACTCAAAACATTTTTGTATATATTCCAGGACACAATTTTTTATGCCCCTCTTCGAAGAAGGGAGGGCATATTGCTTTGCTGCTGTCTGTCGGTCCATTTAGTTTCCGTTCATTTTCTTAACAACGGTTGCACATACTGAAATGAAATTTAGTATACAGGTTTATCAGATGAATATCTGGGTCAAGTTATGTTTTGGGTACAATAATTGCACCATTTTTGACATTTATGCCTCTTGGACTTAGAAAAATTCCAATTATTTGCAGTTTCCATTCATTTTCTTTGGAGAGATTGCACATATTGAAATGGAATTTAGTATACAGATTAGTCAGATAAATATCTAGGTCAAAAACTGTTATGGGTATGATTGCACCATTTTTGACAGAGTTATGCCCTTTTGGACTTAGAAAAATTCCAATTTATGAGGGAGGGGGGGCGTAAGTGTTTAACAAACATCTCTTGTTTTCTTCTGTTTAATCCTCTTATCCCGTCAACAGATATGTTGAAACTTTCTGGAAAAAGATTTTCCCACTTACCTACCGACCAAATAATTTCACCCTGAGTGGGGAGAGGGCAGACAAACGTTATTTTAAAGCTGGCCTAATGTTATCCTTATATTTAGGTAATTTTATCTCTCTGTATATTTTACACAGACAGACCAAGGTGGCATGCAACTCTCAGACAAGATTGCCTTTGCCTGCATCTACCTTGATGATGATAAGGTAACTGTTAACTTTAATAAACAAAATTTGGTATTAATTTATTGAAATTAAATTAAGTCATTGAAAAAAAAAAATCACATATATAGAAATAAACTTTTTATTTCTGTATTAATTAAAAGTCAAACATGTATTTGAAAATTTTAAACTATGAAATTATACTCGATTGTAAAAAATAATGTACAATGTATTAAATATAACTATGTCAAAAAAATTATAGCATTAAACGTACAAATTCACGTTATTTTTCAATTAATGAACAACTTAGTAAATATGATGTTATTTATTTTCACAGCTAAAAGAGTACATCAACAGACTGACAAGGAAAGTTATAGAGGCCGGGAATTTAGACGGATTACTTATCACAGGTTTGTGTATCTAATTATATATAGTCACATTCATAAATAGATGTAAATTTGGAAACACTGCTTTTGCATGAAAAAAAAAATGACGAATGAGATTATTGCTTTTCCTTTGAATAAACGAGGATATATTCTATATTATTAGATATTCTATCTTAGCTTTTTTCTGTCTCTTGGGCTGTTACAGTATATGATTTATATGATTTAAATCACTATGGTGCATATACCTCTGATGTTTTATAATAATTTTGTTAAAAATGATACATTTTAATACAAATTTTGATTAAGCTTTTGTTTTAAATACCAGACCTGCATGATGTCTGGTATAATTTCACACATTACAGAATCTTATTTTGCCTACTTTTTATCTTATTCCCCTAAAGAAGTCTCTTATCAAGAATATTTATATAGCACAGACCATCTTAAATGATAAAAAAAATCTTAATTTTTTTTTAGGATCAATTTTTTTCTAGGTGTAAAAAAATACTAGGTATTAACCAACATTTATTCGTGTGCGAGAAATATTAGCAAGTTCCACAACCTTCTTTAATTCACAAATATTTATCGCCGTGAACCATTTATTTTCATTTGTATTGGTTGACAATGCTTTCTCAGTTGCAAAAATTAATCGTCGTGTATTGATGTCAAACCGACGAATGGTGAAAAAAAGATGATGCAAATTACAGTTGGTTTACAGTAGGTTTGTGACAGAGGAAGAGAATTACATGTTAAATCTTGACATGAAATTTTTAAATTACCATTTCCTGATGAGTTTAATTTTATGGCTGTCTTCAAACCACGAAAACAATTAAAAATCAAACTCCCATGAAAGTTAGTGATTTTAAATACAGTACAATATTATATCCTTTGTAGGTTTAACACAAGATGGAGTGTCTCTGATTTCTAAGTATGTGGACCTGACTGGTGACGTACAAACAGCAGCCCTCGTCTGTGTCTTCTCACTCCCAAACGAAATGTCCAAAGACGAAAGAGTTCTAAACTGGATTGAATCGTAAGTACTACATTCATTGTTTAATATTTTAGTCAATTCAGGGAGAAAAGTCCTCTATAAATGAAAGAGTTATCTCTCCTAAAGTAGGGGGATTCAATCCCTATTTAAAAACATTTACCGTTGATACCAATATATTAACATTTTGCTTTTCATTGAAGATATCTTTGGCATATTCAGGTACATGCATGTATTTAAAAAGCATTCTTAAAAATTATGTTTTAACTTTCAGTATTTTTTTCTTTTAAAGGTACAGAGAACTGTTAGATAGATGGAGACTTTGGCATCACAGGTAAACATCAAGCAACAGAAATTTCTGTATTTTATATAATTGTTCTTTTATTTTACATGAACCTACATGTATTAAAATGAAAATCTCCCCCTTTTATATCTGGATGTTGTGTTCCCAAACCTTGCCTAATATGATGTTATCTTTTAAGTCCCTTTGAATAAATTCAGTTGTTTAAAATGTTGCTTAATCTTGACATTATGTCTTTAGAACCAGTGTTGTTGGATCACGTTTCACTGTGTTAATTTTTTACAGCCTTTTAAAGTGTAGCTGTCATCATCATGAATTGCAATAGATTTCATGTGGCTATAACAAAATTAAAATTTTGTTATCTAAAATTAAATTAAATCAGAAAAAAAATTACGAGTGCTTCATATAAGCCTTGCTTCTTTTTGTACAGATCCAAGTTTGACATTATCTGGCACGCTAGTGATAACTTCCGAGTCATATCTCAGGCCTTCGTTAGCTGTAACTTCTGTGGTAAATCCATCGCCTGTAACATGCCCGTGGCCAGTCGAGCGCGCCCATACAACTCATACTCAGCAGGAACACTGACTTCCACTAAACCAAAGGTAGCGAATTGTGTATATGTATGGTGTATAATGTTTAATTCATGAATATCTGTTTCATGTAAGAATGGTTCAGGGCGTGGATTTTCATGGCCTTAGTTGCTCAGCTGGTAGGGCATCTGAGGCAAGGTCCAGGGTTCAATTCCCAGTCCACACATACAATTCATTTTCTTCTCTCCCTTGACATGAAGAGAAGAAAGCAAATAATTTTTTATTTTTTTCTAACTTTTACTTGATTTTTTTCCTGAAAAATTAATTGAACAGCTCTCTTCCCCTTACAAAATATAAAAGAATATTCATTTCTGTTATTTCATATCCCCCCACCTCATACAAAAAAAATCCATTTTCTAAAATTATTTGATTCATCAGTTGTCTAAATATTTAGATATATCCAATCATGCTGTACAAGTTTTGTACAGTCTTTGTTTTACTGTAGATCACTTAATTTTCGCAACACTTTATTTTCGCGAGATAGTCATTGACATTTTATTAGCGAGACAAAATTTTCACGAATTGAGGTCATTTGCTCTATATAATCCAGGGATTTTCCACACCATTTTGGGAATGGGGCCCAGGCCCTTGGAATTGGGAATTTAACGGCATTTTATCAATAATTGGGAAATTTTAGAGCATGATGTTTTTCAAGAAATAAACACTTAAAATTAATAAATATGATGTTTTCCTTAATTATTCAAAATTGTAAAGCAGATGATAGATCAATAATAATAAATTTTTAGCCAATTTTCATAAAATATTTGTTTATTTTATTCAGTTAAAAAAACCTGGCCATTATTTTACCAGAAATTTAATCAAGTTAACTTTATGGGTTCTATTTTGGGAAAAATAGAGTGATTTTGCAATTGGGAATGGGGCCCATATTCGGCCCTACACGGGGCAGTGGAAAATCCCTGATAATCTTAAGAAATTATATTATTAGCGAGAATAAAATTTTGGCGAGCATACCATCTTGCGTAATTACGCAAAAATAAAGTTCTCGCAAATAAAAAGTGTTTTACAGTATTTTATGACTGGTTAATCCTTTTGTTTGTAGGTGTCCTGCTGCCCGGGATGTAGGAAGCCTCTCCCCCGCTGTTCTCTGTGTCTGATGCATCTTGGGACTCCCTCAGGATCAGCTCTCTACACGCAGAAAGATAAAACAAGTAGGTCTCATCTGTACACACTCTACAGTTTTAATCTAACTGCGCATAATGTAATTAGGTTGTAGCATGTAATTTGCTGGGATATATAGAAAATAGTGTATACAGTGTATCACAATGCGGTGGGTCTCACAATTACATCAATCCAGTTGACATTGCATTTAAAATCAGTACAATATGAAGGCAGTTTTCCAGAAGAATTTTTCTTTAATTTTATGATGGAAAACAAAATAATAAGGAATAAATTGAAAATCTATACTGGAATAACCTAGTTCAGTTGGAACAGTAAATGTTTTTTTCAACCCCTCTCTTCAGCCTAGGTTATACTGTCAGTAAAACATGGGTAGCCAATAAATTCAGTTTTTAAAAATACGTACTAGTCAACTATGTTTTGAAACATTTGAAAACTGTATTTTCATCTTTTCCTTTCAGCATATGCATCCAAAATGACAGCCATCGATGATTGGTTTACGTGGTGCCAATCATGTCGCCATGGAGGCCACGCCTCCCATTTGTGGGAGTGGTTTGCGGAACACTCGGAATGTCCCGTGACCGGCTGTCACTGCAAATGTTCAACTGTCGATCACACCTCTAGGCTTAATGCAGAGAGCTGACAGAGGAAAAATGTGTAATTTGTTACAGAATATTTAAATTGTACAATGATATTGATGTTAATGCGTAAACAGTATATATGGCAATACAGAGCAGATAGCTACTTTTAATAATTGACTTCTGGACTGAGGTTAAAAGATAATGTTATAAAGTCTTACTTTTTCATCACACCATCAATCAAGGAAGAAAATCCACATTAAGCAGTTGTGATTTGAAATTTTAAAAAAAATTATAAAATGTGTCCCGTTGCTTTTGTATTTCAGATTATTCTGCCATATTAAGATTCATTTCTTCAAGGAAAATATACAAAAATGTCAATAAAATTGTAAAATCAAACTGAATTTTTTCTTGGAAAAAGTTCATGAGTATGAATATTGTTATAAAAGGTAGGTATATTTTATAGAATTGAAGCCTGTTCAATAGAGTGAATGTTTGAGAGGACAACTGAAATTTCTGTTAGTGGAATAAGGAGTTTGGTGGGTACTAACAAACATTCATCCTGTTCAAGGGGCCAATGACTGTCTGTCCAACTTCGTTTTCTGCACTTATTTTTCTAAAAGCTTATAGTTATTGAGCTGATTTTTAATATATGAATTAGAGTTATCTTGAGGAGTGAGAGATCAAGTTAAATGTTCATTTTATTTCCCTTCAGTGATTTTAACTCTGTGATAGGAAGGCCTCAAATCTTGGCAGCCTTTGACCTCAGATGAAAAAAAAAAGTTGCAGCTGTTGCTTTGCCAAGTGCTCGGGACTTTGAAGTGAAAACTGGGGGGCCTTCAGATGAGACCTTAAAAACTGAGGCCTTTGTCATGGCAGATGTTGGCACAAAAAAGATTCCTCACTGCTCATTGGCCATGAGTGCTGAGTAAAATCTAAATCTGAAGTTACAAGTAATATGGAGACAGCTCAAAATGAGTGAAAAATTCTCAAATGGGACATAAATCAACATATATGATCAATCCATTTTTTTTTATGGCATTATCAACCCATTATGGCATTTTCAAGTTTTACATAACACTTGCAGGTAGAGGACTAGTATTGTTAATGCTTACTCTCAGAATGTTTGATCTTTTCTTTCAATGTCCTAAATACAAATTAAGGATTTCTATTCCACCTTAACATGCTTAAGAAGGATCATGATAAAAACAAGAGACCCATGGGCCTTATAGGTCACCTGAGCATTATGCAACAACTTTCCAGTTATTGAATTTCAAAATCGTGAATGCCATAGCATTTTAAGCAAGATGCTATGGCATTCACAATTTTGAAAGAGGCACCATTGATCATCATAACAATACACTTAGCAGTTGCTTAGCTTGGTTACTTAATACCTATAGGCAGGGTAGGGGAACAAAACAAGAGGCCCAAGGGCCTTGAATCGCTCTTCTGATAAATTGTACAATCTATCACTTCTATTTGAAGCCTCTTACTCTAAGTATCCTAAGATGCATGAACTGACAAAGTTTGATGATTCTTTGCCAGTTAGGACTGAAGATATTTCAGTATAGCTATAAAATACCATAAGTAGGACATGGTGACCTACTTTTTGATTTGAAACTTTCTGAGGACTCAAGATGCATTCATTGACAAAGATTGATGGTTCCAAGCCAATAAGTACCTCAAATATTAAGTAGGTCACTGTGACCTTCTTATGGTTGACATTCTCCGAGGACCAAAGATGCATCAACTATCAGAGTTTGATGATTCTAAGTCAATAAGTACCAGAGATACTTAGATAAAGCCATAAAATGTAAAAAATAGGTCACCGTGACTTACTTTTTGGTCGACATTTTCTGAGGACACAAGATGCATCAACTGACAATGTTTGATGATTCTAAGCCAATAAATATCTGAGATAATCAAAAGTAGGTCACTGTGACCTACTTTTTTGTCGACATTCTCCGAAAACCCACGATGCCTCAACTGACGTTTGATAATTCTAAACCAAATAGTACCTAAGATATAACCATAAAATGTCGAAACTACAGTAGGTCACGGTGACCTACTTTTTGGTCAACATTCTCAGAAAAACCGAGTTGCATCAAATGACAAAGTTTTTATAATTCTAAGCCAAAAAGTACCTAAGATACTTAAATATAACCATAAAATGTCAAAAGTATGTCACCATGACCTGCTTTTTTGGTCAACATTTTCAGAGGGCCCAAGATGCATCAACTGACAATGTTTCATGATTCTAAGCCAATAAATAACTTAGATAGTAGGTCATTGTGACCTACTTTTTGGTTGACATTCTCCGAAAACCCAAGATGCCTCAACTGACAACGTTTGACAATTCTAGGCCAATTAGTACACAGGATACTTATGTATAGCCATAAAATTCAAAACTAGGTCACAGTGACCTACTTTTTGGTCGACATGTTCCGAAAACCAAAGATGCATCAACTGACAAAGTTTGATTATTCTATAAGCCAAAAAGTACCTGAGATACTGAAATATAGCCATAAAATGTCAAAACTAGGTCACAGTGACCTACTTTCTGGTCGACATTCTCCGAAAACCCAAGTTGTATCAACTGACAAAGTTTGATGATTATAAGCAAAAAAGTACCCAAGATACTTAAATATAGCCAACAAATGTCAAAAGTAGGTCACCGTGACCTACTTTTTGGTTGACTTTTTCCAAAGACCCAAGATGCATCAACTGACAAAGTTTGATGATCATAGGTCTGAAAGTATTCAAATTATGCCTTTTAAACAATTTGAAAACAAATGCCTGCAAAATTCAAAAAGTAGGTCACAGTGACCTACTTTTTCATAAATATGTTTTAAGGCCCTAAGATGCATCAACTTACAAGATTTGGTGAATCTAAACCTCTCAGTATCTGAAATAATGGGATTAAATGTTTTAGAAATGATGAGCCATAAAATTCAAAAAGTAGGTCACGGTGACCTACTTTTAAGTTGACCTTGTTTAAGGCCCCAAGATGCATCAACTGACAACGTTTGATGATCTTAGGCCTTAAAGTGTCCAAAATATGCCTCTAAATCAATTTGAAAACAAAAGCCCACAAAATTTAAAAAGTAGGTCACGGTGACCTACTTTTGTGTTAACATGATGTGAATTCCTAAGATGCATCAACTTACAAGATTTGATGATCCTAGTCTTTATAGTAAGCAAAATATAAACGTTTTTATTAGCTCACCTGAGCCGAAGGCTCAAGTGAGCTTTTCTGATCACATTTTGTCCGGCGTCCGTCTGTCTGTCTGTCTGTAAACTTTTCACATTTTCGACTTCTTCTCAAGAACCACTGGGCCAATTTCAACCAAACTTGCCACAAAGCATCCTTGAGTGAAGGGGATTCAAGTTTGTGCAAATGAAGGGCCACGCCCTCATTCAAGGGGAGATAATTGGGAATTAATGAAAATTTGGTGGCATGTTTTAAAAATCTTCTTCTCAAGAACCACTGTGCCAGGAAAGATGAAACTTATGGGGAAACATCCTCAGGTAGTGTAAATTCGAGTTTGTTCAAATCATGAGACCCGGAGGTAGGGCGGGGCCAAAATGGCCGACCAAAGTTATACATAGAAATATATAGGAAAATTCTTTAAAAATCTTCTTCTCAAGAATGAAAGAGCCATAATTCATCAAATTTATATGGAAGAATCCTCAAGTAGTGAAGATTCGAGTTTGTTCAAAGCATGACCCCCGGGGGTAGGGCGGGGCCAAAATGGCCGACCAAAGTTTTACATAGAAATATATAGGAAAATTCTTTAAAAATCTTCTTCTCAAGAACCACTGTGCCAGGAAAGATGAAACTTATGGGGTA
>PRKT01000154.1:872419-883535 GCA_003671525.1 Saccostrea glomerata | reverse complement strand
TACATAGAAATATATAGGAAAATTCTTTAAAAATCTTCTTCTCAAGAATGACAAAGCCATAATTCATCAAATTTATATGGAAGTATCCTCAGGTAGTGAAGATTCAAGTTTGTACAAATCATGACCCCCGGGGGTAGGGCGGGGCCAAAATGGCCGACCAAATTTTTACATAGAAATATATAGGAAAATTCTTTAAAAATCTTCTTCTCAAGAATGACAAAGCCATAATTCATCAAATTTATATGGAAGTATCCTCAGGTAGTGAAGATTCAAGTTTTTTCAAAGTATGACCCCCGGGGGTAGAGTACTCAGGTGAGCGATGTGGCCCATGGGCCTCTTGTTAAATGTAAATTTTGGTTAACTTTGAAGTGACCTTGAGACCACGCCCTTTGCCCCAGGGTCATGCCTTGAACAATTTTTAATCTTCAACATATCCTTAACCTTGTATGTAAGTTTGGTGAAAATCTGCCTGGTGGTTCTGGAGAAGAAGATTTTTTAGCAACTAGTACTTTTGGTTCTATTTTCCTGATTATCTCCCCTTGTTTTAGGGTCCCAACCCTAGTTTTAGTATAAATGGTAGCCTTTGGGCCAGGGATACCCTGTAACAAATTTGACAATGATTGGCCAAGGGGTTCTTGAGTTATGGCCCATATTCTAAAAAGTTACCGCACACCGAACGACGCACACCGCACAAATGGCCATAGCATTAGCTCTTTGAGCCTTTGGCTCAGAAGAGCTAAAAATGAATTTCAACTAATCAGTAATATTCAGCAATAATCAGTAGTGCCCTTACCACACATGAACCCCTGACCCTTAGGCCTAGATCCACACACTGCACAATTTTTGAAAAGGCCTCCTTGCTTTTCAAAAATATTTCATTAATACCAAGGAGCAGATTTCAAACAATTCATTCATTTTCAGTATACAAGTACAGTCCCCCCCTTCTATGGTACCCCTGACCCTGGGGTCTTGAAATTCACAATTCTGGAAGATTAGGGCCCTTGCTCATCATAACCATATAGGTAGTTCAACTGCTTAATACTCAGGAGCAAAGAAGAAAATTTTCAAAGAATTCATGTATTTTCACTATATAATCAATAGAGCCCCGCCCTAACACCAGAACCCCTGACCCTGGGGCCATAAAATTCACAATTTTAGTAGAGGCACTCTTGCTCATCATAACTATGTACTTAGTTAGTTTATTTAATACCCAGGAGCAGAGAAGAAGATTTTCAAAGAATTCATGTATTTTTACTATATAATCAATAGAGCCCCGCCCTAACACCAGAACCCCTGACCCTGGGGCCATAAAATTCACAATTTTGGTAGAGGCACTCTTGCTCATCACAACTATGTACTTAGTTGGTTTATTTAATACCCAGGAACAGAGAAGAAGATTTTGAAAGAATTCATGTATTTTCACTAAATACTTATTTAGCCCCGCCCTAGCACTAGAACCTCTGACCCCAGGGCCATGAATTTCACAATTTTGGTAGAGGACTTAATGCTGATTACAATCATGCAAACGGTTTGACTGCTTGATGTCCAGGAGTAAAGAAGAAGATTTTTAAAGATTGCATTAATTTTAGTGGTTTTGGCCCCACCCCTCAGGCCCCAGGGGGGCAGGGATCATGAAATTCACAATTTTTGTTCCCCTTCACCCAAAGATGCTTTATGATAAATTTGGTTGAAATTGGTTCAGTGGTTGCAGAGAAGAAGCTGAAAATGTTCAAATGTTAACACACGACGCATGACGAACGACGCACGACGACGGACGAAAACGGATAGCAATAGGTCACCTGAGTTTACTCAGGTGACCTAAAAAAAATAGACTAACAAAAAAAAAGGATTCATAATCCATTTTAATGTTATTTATTCAGTACAATCTTTATATGTATACTAGTACAATGTAAAATTTCATTAACACTTAATTAATACTGATGCTGTGAAATTCATTTTCTTGTTGTCAGAAAAAACAGAGTCCCTAGAATTTGTTCCAGATTTTAAACAAACTAACACAATTTGTTTATAAATATTGCTGCTTTAAAAAGGGAAAATCAATCTGCTTACAATATACATATGATAATTTTCTAAGAACAAAACAGAGATAGAATTAGACCTGTATTCAAGAAGTGAAATATGCAAATGAATACACAGCAGAATACAAAGTCAATGATATTGGAATATTTGTTAAATAAAACATTCATCTTTTTATTAGAAGTTCAATTATTCTATTAATTTAAAAGTTAACTCCCCTAGCAGAGTTATCTCTGTCTATTTAACAGCATTATCTCCCCTTGGTATAGTTAACTTCATGAGCAGAATTTTCTCTTCTTTTACAACACAATATCAAAACATACAAAAGTATAAAAATACTGCCTTTCATTAATATTCTACTTTCTTCACCAAATTTTTTTAGGCTAGTAAAACCCCAGTCACATTTCCAAAAACGACCAACGGCCGACGGGTTTTGGAGCAAAAATGGGCTTCTTCGGGTGACAGTCGGCAGTTCATCGGCTGTTGTCTTGCCCGATTTTGACCTCTTTTTTTGTCGGCCGACCATTTTTGTGTCCATCGGTCCAAGTTATAATTTTTTCTGCGTCGGTGGCCGATTCTTCCATTGAAGTTATCCGTCGACCAGCCTTCAATCATCATCCGACCGTCAGGAGTTAGTTTATAAAGAAGGTCTTCCGACGTTCGACAATAACGGTGTTCATTATTTCGGCCGACGTTTAAAATCAAACTAAAGCTCAGAGCTCAATGATCGGGCGACGATTGGCCGACTTGTGAATATTTAACCCATTATGATACATAACACCAACAAAATTTTGATGCATGGATTGAAATATATTTTTTGAAAGGAAGCAACCTTAATAATTATTCCATAAGATTTAAAGAAATCTTAAATATTCTTTGTTGCTTTTATGCAATTCCTTACAAAATTGTTCACACATTTTCAACATTGAGTCACAAATTTATAGTATTCTGCCACTTTGCCTTGCAAACATTACTTGTGTCACCTATCTGAATATAGATCTATGAAAAATATTGCTGGTTTTCTTGAGAAAAAAGATCGTTTGTGTTATTTACCCAAGTCATCGGTGTCCCTAGGAAATAATGTGACTGTTCCTTGTCGCCTGATACTGTGTCAGCCGATCATGTTCTTTCAGCCGACAGGACCAGAAAAATTTGGTCGCCCGACCATCGTCTTAAATGTGACCTAGGCATAACTGTCCAAAAACTCCAACGCATTCTGATTCATATTTAATGGAGATTATATCATATAATTATATAAACATGTATATACATAAACCAACTATAATTTTTTGTGACATCTTTTATATGCGATTCTTCAGTTTGGAATTCATTAATAACTGCAAAAAAGTTCTTAAAACTGGCAGATATACATGTGTATTTGCTTGCACGTAAAAGTTGGTTTCCTTTGTTGTCAGAAGAAATGATTTTTTTGACTATTTTTTTTTTAATGTTGCCCATCAGTGGAATGACTTCAGTACTGAGACTTGACAGGGGATGGAAGTCTCTCCTGAAGAAGTTGCCAGGCTTTTTCAACCTAAAATTAAAGAAAGTAAAGTTAACAGTGATGTATAGAAAATACATGCACATGTACATTGTGCATGTACATTCATACAGCACACTAGATAACAGAGAAAAACATGGCTTTAAGGCATGACCAACAACAGTGAAAATTATATTATATACATGTATGTAAGTTATATTACATCCAATAATTCATATTTTCTTTTAAGAAAGAAGTAGCAATATCCAAAACCAATGTACAGCTCAAATATTGTTGAATCAGAATGTTACATAAATTGTGAGGAATCTATACGGATGAGTCACATCTAACTTGTTGTTGAGTGTAGTCACAGTCCCACTTTGAATGCATAATTAAGTTACTTATCTCGACAAACTCAGCTTTATACCTGCTGTTGAGTGTACTCGTATTCCCACTGTGAACTCAGAATTAAGTTACATTTCTTGACAAACTCAGCTCACTTATTATTAATGTACTCATATTCCTACTGTGAACACAGGATGACGTTACATATATCTTGACAAACTCAGCTCACTTGTTGTTGAGAGTACTCATGTTCTTGCTGTGAGCTCAGGACTAAGTTATATTTCTTGACAAACTCAGCTCACCTGTTGTTGAGGGTACTTGTATTCCCACTGGGAACACAGGATGACATTACATGACATGATAAGCTCAGCTTTATACCTGTTGTTGAGTGTACTCATATTCCCACTGTGAACACAGGATAACATTACATTACATGACAAACTCAGCCTACCTGTTGTTGAGTGTACTCGTATTCCCACTGAGAACACAGGATGACATTACATTACATGACAAACTCAGCCTACCTGTTGTTGAGTGTACTCGTATTCCCACTGAGAACACAGGATGACATTACACCTGTTGACGAGTTCCTCGTTAGTTACTCCCAGTTTTATTCTTTTCACGGCCTCTTCCTCAGATAAGTGATTTCTGTCTTCCAGTCTCTTTACGGCCTGCAGATTAAGCACAGGGCATAAATATCAACTAGTGTACATACATGTATGTACAGTAAAACTTGTTTAATCTAGTGAGTTGTTACATAGAAATTGACAGATAACAATCCAGATTGGATAAAAAAATTAAAAATAGACTATAAAGACTATACTGTAATAGGCAGGATTTCAGAATATTCAACATCCAAATAAGGCAAGTTTTACTGTATATAAAAGTGTGTACAGGAAATCCTGGATATAGTGAATCTCCGTTCCAACATGAAAATACATTAAATTTGTCAATCATTTAATTCAGAATTTTGTTGATTTCATTTTTAAACAAAAAGATTCCATTTTAGTTACAAAAAGCCTTAATTTGCCATATACTGTAGATCACTAAATTTTCGTGACACCTTATTTTCGCGAGATAGGCACTGATTCTAAATGAGCGAGAGAAAATTTTCACAAATTGTGGTTATTGCTCTATATTATACTAAGGAATACTATTATACGCGAGAATTAAATTTTCGCGAATACACTGTCTCGCGTAATCATGTGGAATAAAAATTGATTTACAGTATACAGTATGCATGTTTTACTGTACATGTACTCTTATTTCCTTTTTTTCAAAATACAGTTGAACTTTAGTATCTTGATAATGAACACTGGTATAAATAGAATACCATATGGTTTTGTTGAAGTCATTCTAAAATCCCAACCATTGATTCTTTAAGTATTTTACCCTCTATATCACATAGTTTAATAACACAAGTCCCTCAGAGTTCCAGATAACAAGAATGGACTGAACCTCTGATTTGTCTATTTTAATTTCACCGTACCTCTGCTAAAGGAATGAAACACCCCCAAACTTCATGACACATGGTCTCCCAGCCTGCCTTCAGAAGAATGGCTGCCTCTAATACCACAATTGTCTTACCCTCTACCAAAGTGAAAGTAAAGAAAATATACTAATATATGCTATCTATACAACTGTTAAATTAAAGTCATGCTTATCCATTTGTTAACACTCTGGATACTAATTCAAGAAAATGCATTTTTATAAAATTTTGTGAGCTGATGGATTTAAACATACTGACAATGCTACCAACCCCATCCCATAAAAACAATGATACTAATTTTTTCTCTCAGTGCATTTAACAAAAATTCACATTTGATACTTTTTAAGTGCAATTCAGGCTTATTTGATACATAAAGAAATGATGCACGTGAATTTTTTTTTCACATAAAATTACACAGTGTATGATTTTTTTAATTTCCAAAAAGAAAACCCAACCTCTTCCAAACTGTCTGATCTCCTCTGTGGCCATCCTGGCAATCTCTGGCCAAACTAGACCATTTAGGGTTTGCATCTTTGTCTACGATAAAGAATGTAAATATGGCAAATTACTTTTTTTCATTCACGAGAACTTTATTTTCTCGTAATTTATGAGAAGTGTGAACAGGAAGTGTGTTTGAAAAAAATCTCATTTCTGAGCATAATAGTATTCCTTAAGATTAAGAGAAATGACTTCAATTTTTGAAAATATTCTGTCTTACTATTAAAGAGTCAATCACTATCTCGTGAAAATAAGTTGTCTAGAAAATTGACGGATCTAGAGTATCTGATTTTTTTTTTTAATCATACCTAGCCAATAGCCTAAAAAAAGTTTATTGTAGCTCAGTTGTGAAGGGTGCAGTATTAAAGAAAACTATGTGTACATACCTCATCACTAAAAACAATAGCTCCCAAGGCTCTTCTGTTTACCTCCCCATCCTCCCCGAGAATTCCTGTACCGAAAGTACTGACAACTTTATCGAAGCCAGGAGTGCCTTTTACATAGGCCTGATGACCTGAAAAGATAGATACATGCATCAAAGTAAATGAAAGTAGACTCTGATTGTGTACTTTCCAAGCCCTTTTTATTCATTTTTAGGGGGGTCAGTGTAAACTGAGAGTATGATGAATATACTGAAATATTTTTTTTCTGTTTCTAAAATCATGCAGGATTTATACCTAGTTTATCACAGTCCACTGTAGCTGCACCGAGCTTCTCCAGTCTTTTACATATAGCTGACTTCCCACTTGCTATACCCCCTGTTACACCCAGAATGTAGGGAGAAGGCGGAATGTTCCTGTTCTCCTGAAGAAAAAAAAACTTTATATACAAATTTAATACATCAACTAAATAATACTGCATGTTCGCTTCTACTTCTTGTGATGAGTACTTCTAATTCAGTTGAAAATAGTTCTTATTCTGAACATTTTTTTGTGTGTGAAGTGATACTGTGTAAGTAGAATTCTTAGCAGGAATTCAATTTTGGCATTAATGACAAGGGTGTAAAAATTGCTAAAATTGTAAACATATACCATTAAAAATTCATTCACAACTAAGATGGTGAGGCTATCTTGCAAGATATTGTCAAATCAAGAAAATAACTTCTACCTAAAATCATTTACTAATTTTTATAGCTAAATCAATTAATTGGCATCTTGTCTTGTTAAAAATTCAACTTAATCGAAATCAAAGAAATGGGCTAATAAGCTACTGGCTCCTAAAATTGAAATTTAAGGAACCCGCATGGCCAGTGGAAATAGAAGTTAAGTAAAAACGCTGAAGTACCTTAACTGGATTAATCACTGCTCCCAGTAACCGTTTCCGTAGCGATGATGAGCTGACCTTTGCCTCTTCATACTGACCATGACATGAATCCTGAACAAGGTCAATAGTGTGAACATCTAGCTGTTGGAAACCCTAAAACCAGTAGAAGTATTAATACAGTAAATAAAATCATGAAAACAGAATTTATCAAATTTCAATTTCTAAATGGCCATGTTAAACTTGTTGAATAGCTTATTAACTAAAAATATTCTACGTAACGACCTGTCTCAATAAATGACATATTGGTCTTTGACATTCTAAAGTTTAACATTATATAAACAATAGCAAAATTTTCAGAAATTAAAAAGCACCTTGAAGAACTTATAACAATTCAGATTTGGTTAGGATATACAGCAGATAATGTTACAGTAGGAGAACGGGTAAAAGCCAGAAGTTTCCCACCTTTTTGAGTCTTTCTTGGTTGACTATCTCGCCACCTCTTGCCGTCTCCGCACTAACGACGATACACTGTAAATCTGGGTCAGTGATGGTGGGGCCAAACATGTCCGAGATGGGCACCACGCGATGACTGATCTGTGGTTTTACTGTCTCGATAAAGTGCACCACAGAGTTGATTCTTTCTGTTGTGGGCTGGATAAACTCTGGTAGAGATTTTTCTGCGAAAATTATACAGACAAGATTAAAAGTTTTAATAGTACATGTAATGACAAATGACACATACTGTATTTGATTTTTAAACATGCATTTTAGAATTTTATAACAATTTAACATGAACTAACTGCATTATGAAGTCTGTGTTTGTTACCGTAGTCAGAAATACTTCTGTGATTACTATGATAATGGACAACAATTTTTCAGTTAATGTCTGTTAATATTACTTTACATATTTAAAGCACTAAAATTGATGCTTACTAAGATTCATTTCTCCTGTTGTGACCCCCACGGTTAATCTCTCCTCCGCCAGTAAACACCCCTCCCCCAGTAGAATCTTGTGTCCAACATGTAAACGATCAAAGGTGCCACCTAGAACCACCTGTCTATATGTCTGTATGTTTGAATTCTCCTCAGAATTCACTTGTTGTGTGAAATCTATGTCGCTAATACACTGAAATTTAATGTCATTGTTAGATGTTTGAAAGTTGTTCTGGATAAACTTATTCCAATTTTGATCATTCACTGAAAATTGTTCACTATTGTCCAAAAGAACAACTTCTAATTTGGATCTAAGATTATAGCGACACTTTGTCATCGGGCTTTGATGGTTGGTTATATTTCCCAGCAATACATAAATGTCCATGTTTCCACACACTGATGCACTAGAGGAATAGATGTCTGTCATCAGCAAGCGGAGGTTCCTGTCCGGAGGAACAAACTGAAGTCTGGCTGGGTCAGGTTCCAGTTTGGTGGATAGATTAGGTTGGATATGTACATACAATGTGCTGGAGATTAGTTTTGCTGCTCGAGAGAGAATGTCCTGTACGTTCTTTCTTAGTACTGGGACTGGGCGTGTCAATATTAAAAGCCCTGACTCAAACATGATGCTGTAATTACTCTTCAAATGGTCTCTGAAATTAAGATAACAATTATACAGTCATATGTTCATTGTCCAAAAATATACTTCAAAGATGTATAACTTGAAAGAATTCTCACATATTTACAATGGGAAATATAGCATAAATATTATATGATTGTATTTTATAACAAGTTCAAGTACATCGAGACTTAATGACTAACGGTTAAAAGAATCCAAGATTTCTGTTTTATTTCTAAATATAATTAGATATACTTGTATTCAAAAAAGTGATATTTTCCCCAGAACCTCACAAGCGATCAGCCTCCTAGGTTTCTATGACCACACACTGAATCAAACTGACATTCAAATTTCAGCATAGCGTGAAAAATAACTTGGAATATATCCTTATGTCCTTGCACACAGCATAGAACTAATGTTTTTGGATGACATTCGCCTGATTCCGTGAAAAATAAATATTGGTCTTGGGAGGTACAAAGATTGAGAACCGTGAAGTTATAACTGGAAACTGAGAAATGTCGCTAATTTAAAACTCCACACAGTGATTTTATGAAATCCGGATTGTAGTGACTTTTTTTCCCAATAAAGCTGTGTTATCATATTTCTGTGATTTCATTTTGTATTCGAAAACGGTTAATTAATGCAAATATTAAGAATCTTGTGCAAAGGTCAAACTGTGAAAATTTCAGAATATGTTCTTAATAAAAATGCATACCCCAATGCTTTGATGTACAGCGCTTTAAATGAAAGAAATAATAGAAATATACTGAGAAAAATGAACGACTTAGACGAAGTTAAACATTTCATATTATACAATTATTGCTGGTTTTTGAGGTCAATACAATGGTTTAGCCATCTGAGGAGTACAATATTCACCGAGCCCGAAGGGCGAGGTGAATATTGTACTTTGAAGATATTGAGTCGAGTATTTTATTTGAACCGGAGACATTACATCTCATAGGTACTTTGAAGATGGCTAAATCATTGTATTGACCGAAAAAAAAAGCAATAATTGTTTTATTATATGATTCACTGATAAAATGAAACAGCTCATTACTTGTTTGCATTTTATTAAGTCCTAGCCAAATACAAGAGAGTAGCAGAATTAAAATGTAAATAAACCTTACCAGTCGTATCAATTTGAATTTTTTAAAATCAATTTTAGCAGCCATGAAAGAAATATATAATGTCAGTCTTTTTAAAGGATAGATTTTGAAAGGAAGGAGTATTATCAGGGAAAACTGACTGCCAAAAATTAAAAAAAAATTGCTGATCAGTAAAAGTGTCGGAGGGGTGGGGTCCCTCTTACCACCCTCACCTAATATATATATTCGCTTATGTTTTGTTCACATGAAAATAAAAATTATAGTCGCTTAAATAGCTTTTTAAAACAATCTGTATCAATTTGGAATTCCCCAATCTATTTTTAGATCAATGTAGAGGAAATAAATCCTTGTATTGACCTGGAACGTCACGTGCAGGTCAATACAACGTAATATTTTTCTAACATAGTTGGATCTCAGCCAATCAGAGAGATGGAAATTATGCAATCATATAATAAAATGAAATATGTAAATTCTATTTGTTCGTTGGTAATTTTTGCAAATGTAGATCAAACTCCAAGTACAAGATCAAAAGCTAGGTCAAAAATCTAACAGTTTAATTGTACCCAAAGGGAGACTTTGCCACAAGGAATATAATGTCATTGTGCAATGAAATAGGAAAGCCATAGATTTAATCAATCAAAATTTATGGACAAAGTTAAAGTTTTTGCAGACAAAAAGACAGACGAACGAACAGAGCAAAAATTATGTACCCCTTAATCTTCGATTACGGGAACATAAAAATGATTTGACTAATTACAATCTTAAATGTATGAGGTACGTAGAATGAGCATGCAGATGGCGGGTCAAAGAATGGCCCTTTGGTATTTCATTAAGTTTCCCATAGATGCCCCCTTCTCATTCCGCAATTTTTGTTGCTGTAAGGTCAAACATCATTTCACCATAGGCGTAGGAACTGGAGCCCCCCCCCCCAACACACACACACTTTTTTCCAAAGAATTAGATAGAAATAATACGTATAGGCATTGAAAATTTGAGTTTACCCTTTTTTGCTTCCAACGCCTACAGTCTGTATCTTCTCTGTATATTGTATTTATATTTTTTTTCATTCAAAGTTTATAAATTATGTAAGGGTCGGTATTATAGCTATGAAGAAATGTGTAAATGCTGTGCAGCGGGTCTACGGACGCGGCATTCCATGCGCGGATTTAGAGAGAGGGTCTAGAGGGGTTTTTTTTGTTTGTCAAGAAATTTCTCATTTGGATTATTTTTTACTGGGATGGACCCCACCCCCTGGAACAAATTTTTGGATCCGTGCCTGCATTATTTAATCCCACGCAGGCGCGGATCCAGAATTTTTTTTCCAGGGGGGGGGGGGGGGGGGGGGG
>PRKT01000154.1:856178-868803 GCA_003671525.1 Saccostrea glomerata | reverse complement strand
AAAAAAAAAAAAAAAAAAAAATTATTTATGAACTCAGAGATAATACAATTTTTGTCTGTTTTATGAAATATTTCTTTCTTTCTACATGTTCTAAGAAATGATTGTATATAAAAGAGGACAATTTGAACCCCATCTTGTACATGTTATACTTTTCCGCCATTTCTCATTAAGTCGTAACTTTAAGTGCCCATTTCCCTTAAGTAAGGCAAAAAAATGAAATGCATACATGCACAAAGTCCCCTAAACAACATAAAGTAATTCTAACAGGTATATATACACAACAATGTATATCAGGACATCATCAGGAAATGGATATGGTCTACTTATCAAAGAGCATCAGCAGGGTCCTAACTGTTACTTAGTAAGCTTTCTATACATACAGTGTTTGTAAATGGGGCATGAATGACAATGTAACATTACCGTTATTCTAATCTGATTATCTCCCCTTGAGTACCCCTTCCACTTAATTTAACAGGTAGAGTCAGGGGGTACCGTGTGTTACTGTCTGTAGGGGTCTAATGTTATGGTCAAGTGTACAGGTACAACTGTGTAATATTTACAATGTTTATAGCACCTGTTTCTATATTATTAAGTAGGTTAATCCTTTAATCCAATTAGCATTGTAATTATTGCAGATACTGGTCAATGTAAACAGTGTGTATTTATTTAATCCCCTGTATATGCCAATAAATGAATAATCATTAGATCATTTGTATATTATATTTAGAACATGTAGAATGTACAGTATAAAAAATGTGCAGCAGGTAATGGTATTCTTATTACCTTCACATTGCAGTGCTTTTCCATGGTGGATAAAATCTGCACCTTTGCACAAATGAAGGAAGAATAAGATTATAGATACAGATATAGTGTTGCACTTAAAAGTTTAACTCTTAGAACATTCTTTTAACTATGTTAAAGTCTACAACAGATGTTGTTTCCTAACAGTTTTAGAATCTTCACCTCTTAATAGGTTTTGCATTGCACTGAGGTGGATTTAATATGGTAGACAGACACCATTCTTTCTGCAAAATCATCCTCCAGTGAGATTTAGTATGGAGATAGAGGGTTTATTTTTGTTTATAGAGAGTCTCCATTTAATTGACATGCTTTACTAGGTGTCCCCTTGGGGGAGTATGGCTGTTTATAAGGTATAGTCAGTTAAAGGGCTCGAGAGATCTAGTTTATTTTAAATGTATGTTGATTCTGTGGATTAAGCTTTCTCAGTTTTTACTCTATACACATGATACAGATAAAAATTCTTTCCTTGGAGGTCCTTCTGTGTGTCTTGTTTACACAAGGGAAAATATTTTTCCTTGAAACCGGAATATTTTGTCTACAAGTGTAACAAATGATTATAAAGATTGTAATGGAGACTTAACGTGAAAAGAGAAAATTTTTACAATTTACTTAATGAATAGAAGTTGAGTAATAAAAAACCACGAACAATGATGAATTTAAGCTATATATTTCCTTATTCTTGGATATATAAAAAAACATGCATCCAAATTTTATCACTGTTTATTCAAAATGTTTGTCATCTAGTTGATCATTCAATGTTAACTTGAATTTGGTATATTTTAAGTATGTAAACAAATAGAGTAGTAACTTAAAGACATATACAATGACAACTCAGAATGAACCAAGATACAGGGTTGTACCTAAATCCCCCCCCCCAGCACCTAAAATGACATCCCCTATTTATTATCTGGCATTCCCCCTCAATACTCTGTTTGGTGAAGAAACCCCAGACACCTTAATTTCTATGGCTGCATTTCATTTCCGGAATTTTTAGTAATTATCAATTTTTCATTTCCGGCATTTTAAGTTTTCATTTCCAACATTTTTTTGTTTTCATTTCCGACATTTTTCAGATAGTACCTTTAGTAACAGCTTTGAAGACTTTACCTATGACAATTTTAAAGGAATACAAATAAAGCGAATATAAGATTGGAAGAGATATCTACAATGATATTGTGACATTATCTTGGTGATCAGTGTTGTAGTTCAAGGAACCCTTTGGAGTTGTGCAGTGTGTACACATTTTTCGTAATCTGCGTTGATTATGTAATCTGTCAAAAATGGGCTTGAAGGTTCTAAGGCTTTTTTAAAACAAGGAAGTCGATTTAAATCTAACTGATAAAAAATAACAAGCCGCACTTCACACAGATCTGATAAAGGCAAGTGGTTTATAGTCACCCCAAATCTGACATATCATATAAAACATGTAAAACTTCCAAGTAGAAGGAAATATTTCAAAGTTATCATGGTTATTATCTAAAACTTTCATTTTTTTATTCCTCATTTACTGATTTAGATTTCCATTGAATGAATCGGATACACTGGGATGGGAAGCACACTTTACATTATATGAATGAAAAATTATAGGTACATTGTTCTGTATTTGTAGCATGGTATAACAAAATATAATTATAGATATGTACTGGTACAAGATATTTGACACAGAATATCTGTCATGAGACTTAATTAAAGTAATGAACACATGATGTATTCATTAACTAGGAATACCATACTAACACAGATTTCCCATATTTGTATTTTGTATATAGTAAATGTAAAAGAATATGCACTTCTCTAGTACATTGTACACTATACTCCAAGCAATGAGATGCCCAGTGCATTAGTGCGAGTGTCCCCGCTGTGTATTTCCTGAGGAGCCGTGCATGTTTTCACCTGTTCAGGTGTAACTGCTATACAGGTGTAGTTGATTAGCCGTTATCCATTCCTTAATGACCGTTAACTTTCTCCTTAATGCTGACCTTTGTCACCCAGTGTCAACAAAGTGCTGACTGGTGCGGGGCGATACAGCTATGATATCGCCCTCTATAGAGTTATATAGCCCTCGTATCCAGATTTTACCACTATGTCGACCCCCCACAGGAGAAATATCACCTTTGATGTTGTGTATTAATAAAAGTTTTACCTTGCTCCTTCGCCCATTATGACCTAGGTTACACTTGGTTGTCAAAGTTATTCGAATTCTTTGATGTGCTGTGTTGTAACATTGAGTAGGAGAGAAAGAATTTTTTTTGTGTGTGTCCATTAGGATTCATGTCCTTGATTTAGGTTCATATATAACATTTATACAAAGTTCATGTAACCATACATCAATAAATACATGTATACATTACAAGTTAATTTTCCTAACAATTTATGTCACTATACATATATAGAGTCGTCCCCAAGAATTTGAATAGCAGCCTGCTGTGGGACATAAAAAAAAAAGATGGATGGGGTCTGGGGTTCCGATCCTGACCCCTAAAATAGGACAGAGTCAGTGGAGGATTGTGTTATTTATAGGTGCATATATGGGGACACCCCCCCCCTTCCCCAGATCAAAGGGCTATCCCTATATATGTAGGACTCCAAAGTGCGATGGGACTCCAAAGTCCGATGGTAACGCTAAAGTCCGATGGTCTGCGCCAAACCCCGATGGTTTAACACGCCAAAGTCCGATGGCGCAGAAAATTGATTAACGTTTATGACGTCATAGTACTACTGCGCAAAAATGCGATGCCACACCATGCAAAAAAAATAAAATAAAATAAACAAATTATCATAAATACAAAGACTAACCCTCGTGTTTTTGGATGTAGGTGCGAAACTAAGACTTATCAGTCGAACAATGAGTATCAACTCTAACCTAAATATCATAGGTGGGTGCAGGACTAATCCACATCAGTCCATCAGTGTGCGAGGACTAACCCTAAAATCTCTCGGCCAGGTTCGAAGAAACACTTTAATGTTCAAGGATTAGCCTTTATTATTCGAATGGTGTACGAGGACTTACCCTAAAACCTCTGGTGGATGAAAACAATAAGCAATATCTGTAAAAATGTATGTGAGACGAATACTGAATAAATGGATTTTGAATGCAGAATAACGTCATGACGTCGGACTATTGTGACGTCATAAACGTTAATTGTTCCTCCGCACCATCGGACTTTGGCGTGTCAGAACATCGCACTTTAGCGTCGCGCGTCTCATAGGAAACGAACCATCAGACTTTGGCGTGACCGTCGGACTTTGGCGTCCGTGATAACAACAAACCATCGGGGTTTGGCGAGACCATCGGGCTTTGGCGTCACCATCGCACTTTGGAGTCTTACATATATATCACAGTATAACACTTGTACACTGAGTATTATGTGTTAGTGTTACACTGTGTTACACAAGAAGTTCTACCATTCTCACTTCTCAGTCAGTTCCACTGAACATTTTGTTTTTGTTTTTTGTTTTTTTTTCAGACAGAAAATTACCTCTCTTTTGGCAATAGAGAAACATGTAGACTGATAGAATATGCTGATAAATAAACATAACTTATTACAGGGTCCCTTATTACATAATTCCTACACAATGCAACACGTCAGCTATTTCTTTTGTTACCAATATGTTTTGTGTGCTTTTTCGGAATGTGTAACATTTTCAGAAATTTTTTAATAAAGCAAAGTATTTGCATTCACCTTGTAATTTAAAAAAAGAAAGAAAATTGGTAAAGCAAGCAATCTACATATTATTAAAGACGTTTTTCCTACTTAAGGGATCCATTGCATGCATGACTTTACGTCTTGATTTAATTTAGGGGAAGTAATATGTCTTCTAAATAAGAAACACTTCTGACGGTTTAACTTCACTATTGTCAATTCTTCCGCAAATATTTTTCTTGGCATTGTTTTCCCCCTCTAAAGTCTATCCAAATTTCATTTTGATTTCTGTACTAATAGGTCTTACAGAATTTTTGAAATCTAGAACAAGTACGCCTCCTCCAGCGATTAAATGAGAAAATATTTGGCCGGAATTGAAGGAGGATTTGTTGCGTGGAATCACCTGTGCTGTCCAATATTATCTCAGGGTATTGGGTCTTGTGTGTGTCCACCAGAGTTAAAGTGAAAGCATTGTTTGTTCAGAGGATTTCATATTGGACCTCTAGTGTTCATACTTAATATTAAACGAAGTTAAATGAATTATCATGAAATTTGGCCAGAGTAAGGGAATTTCATTTTCATGCAGACATGCTTTAGATTTTTTTCATGTTTATAATTTGTGAAATCTGCTTGAGTACATTTTTTTGAGGGGGAGGGAGGGGGCTAATTTTCATTGTTGTCATCAAACATCATCATAGACCTTTTTATTTTTTGTCTCCCACACAATTAAAAACTTTATTAAGTTTACTAGATACAATTCATTACACTGCTTCTATAGTTAAATTTAATCCCAATGAAGCATTTTTTCCTCAAACAAGGAATATGTGAACCCTAGAAAATGTTATTTTCAGTATATAGAAATGTCATCATGCATTTTTTAGCATGTTCAGAAGAGTTCTTTCTTGGAATCTTCAAATGGTTAAAATCATTTTCAGTTTGGATGGTTCTATTTAATAATGGTTCTGAAAAATTCATTACATTGTAACAGTTGTTTAATATAATGATATTATCTCAAAATTTGTCAAAAAATTGTTTTTAAAAAAAGAAGAAATTAATGACATTTTTTACAATTAATATAGCGATTAACCCAATTAGAATACATGTAATAACAAAACCACAATAATTACCAATTTTGGCAGAGACAATTGATTGACATTTCTGTCATTACAAGCTTGACAGGAAATGGGCCTGTATAATGTGTATATATGGTTCCTATGTCTTCTATGTTCAAGATTTTTAGTCTTTCTTTCTATACCTACTATGTATATATAACATTATATGTGTGGACAGGCTGTAAGTTTCTGTGACTCATCAGTTGAGAATTTGTCCTAGTTCTAGATAGGCCACCTGGTTTTATATACAGTCAGTCATTGTCTTCAGAGTCTGTGGTTTAGGACATTATAGGCTGCGACAGACACTAGAGCCATCACTAAAAGTGCACAAGGTCATTTCCCCCGTGGTCCGTAAATTAACAAGAAAAAGAAGAACAGCTATCTCTTCAGCCACAAAAATCACAAAACTGCGAGGGGCAGAAAAAGAAATAGATGCACCCTCTTCCTTGGTTATTATGATTAGCAATTTTATAAGGCTGTGTTTATTTACAGACAAATCTCATTAAAATCGGGATGCCTGTGTTAATTTGTTCCCCTCTGAGAAAATTGTCCAGGTTAATGAAGCATTCAGATTACTGAAACGTACATATTTGGTTACTGATAAAAATGTATTATGTGAATGATATTAACATGTATAAATTGTTCCAATTTTGTCCAGAAGATGGAGTGTCTGGTTTATTGGTGGCCATGTTAACAAGGTTACACTGTAACTGGCATTCAATGAAGTAAAAGTATTCTTTTGTACAAATTAAAACACATTATACTAAAACCCTGAAGGATATGCATATTACTGTGGTTTCATCATTATTCGTGGAACACCAATTTTCGTGGATTTCGTTGTTGAGTTGATCCACGAAATCCAATGTTCAACGAAGTTTGGTGCCTCCATTTTGATTTACGATAAACCTTTAAAAAGCCCATTCCGACTTTCGTTTATATATATTTAATACCCCTACCCCTTTTTTTCCTCAATAGATCGACTTTAAAGACATATTTTCCCGTTTTTAAAATAATTATTTTAAAAAATGAGGAAATAATTTTAAATGAGGAAATAATTTTAAATGATTATCTGAATTTTTTTTTAGTGAAACGTTTTGCACGGAGATAAACAAACAGCACGTACATGTAGATCTGTCAACGCAGTGCATATACCAATCAGCGATATACCCCCCAAAGCCATAGGCTGATAAGGTGACCGCTGATAATCAGGCGTAAATGTGTTAAATTGTTTTCTCAAACAATTTAAGTGTCCAAACCCCAATTATCACCTGTACAGTGAAAACAACAAATTACCGTTACACAAAAAAACATGCTAAATTCATACAAATTATCAACACAATTTAATGCTATTTGAATTTTATCTGTTTGCTTAGACACATATTTTTGTTATACATGAGGTAATGGGTATACATGTATGCTGCGAAAGTCCTGTCATTCATGGCTGAATTATTGTCGTTCGTATTACTTGTTTAAGCGGATGTTGTACCCATCGCGCATTATCGCACATGAATGTGTTTGTTCCGAGATCTTCAAACAACGGGTCTGGATGTCTCTGTCAAGTCCCGAAACACGTCGTGCATGTAAAAATAAGTAACTAACGCCATTTTGTGAATTGAAATAAAACTAATTGTTGTTACTTTTAATATCCTATGGCAACTTAATTACCGTCCGTTTTCCACACTTGCGATCATAATTTTTGTCCGTATTCCTTACTTGCGAATTAAAGGAATAATTCCCTGTTGGAGGTTCCGACTTTTGAAAAGCCGATGGGGATAAATAAATAAATAAATAAATTAAGAGTTTTCTCCTGTTAGTAATTTTCTTAAAATATATCTACGTATCCTAACATTGTAAATGGCACAATGTTCCCGCTAATGCATAACGACGAAAGAAAAAATGAAAATATAGACAATTTTTTTTTCTGTGAGGACCATTATCCACGAATTTACGTATCCACGAAACTGTGATTTTTACTAAATCAACGAAAATTGATGCCCACGAATATTAATGAAACCACAGTATATAGATACAGGTTCATTTACATCTAATTAAGACTTTGAGCATGTGTTGACATTATGAACAAATTCAGTACTTCTAAGCTTCTGTAATTAATGACAAGAAGAACAGTATTTCGATCCTGTTTCCATTAATTGGCAAAAAGCTTCTACTTAAAGCCAACATGCTTTGACATGGACTGACTGCAGAATATGAGAGATATATTGACTTTTTGCGAATGCCTAACATGCAGGCTTCATCATTATCTTAATTCTAGGGCCTATTCTCTCAATCATCTGGTTTATAGGAGTAATCTTCCAGCAGGAAATCCAACAGATCAGACATTGCTGAGTGTATAGATTGATCTGTGGAGTTTGTAAACTCACTTGTCATAGGGTTCACCATATGTTTTACTCTTTGTTTTCATTGGACTTTCATTTATGACAATGAATGAATTTTTCTCGAATTTCCCAATGTAACATGTATAATGCTAATACTGGTACAATTGTATGATACTATTTTAGCTTTACATGTACATGATCATGATGATATAGTTAATAAAAATCATGTTTATATTGGGTATTTTAATTATTTGTGAAAAAGCATGCCGTTTTACTTAAATTTTGTGATTTATCCCATCAATTGGTGTGATACTGTAGAAGTTTATCTTAGTTAAATTTTCAGTACGCAATCAGTCTGTGCAGTGACAATTTTATACAAGTTTAATTTCTGCAATCTAAAAATGAAAAGAGCAAAAATTGGATTTATATCGCAAAAATAACCCATTTTACGGTATACATATATCATGTATATTATTTACAATTTAAAAAAAAAAAATGTTTAATTTAAAACAGAATCATTTTAGCATGTTTAGAGAGCAGGGGATGTCTCTTTTTTTTCAGAATTAAATTTTTGTCAATGCTGAGTGTCGGAGACTGTGACTCGATATAAATTTAAATAAAGTCTGGAATATACCACGATTGAAGCAATTTTTTTGATACTTTATAATATAAAATAGGGAACAGATTGCTCTACACATACGGAGATCACCCACAATTCCATCCCGGCATTGTTCTGGTTAATTAGAGGATTGATCGAGGTTCTGATAGACATTGTATTGTAAATATTTGTGTAGGATGAGTGCGCGATTTCTTACTATCGTCATTGTTAATGGGTGGTTTTAAATATGATTAAGTATTGAACATGAGGGGCACTTGGAATTCTTCTCTTATCTCTGACATTGTGTTTGACCCTTTAATTGGCTGTCAAGGTCAGATTTATGTGTTCACATCTCCTTTAAAGAGATAGAATGGTAATATAAGTCTTTGAGTATGGAATTCTATATACAATCTACGTATTGGGAAAGGCAAATTAATGCCTGAAGATAAACATACCAGAATGTCAATTGATTCTGTAATCAGTTGAAATTATGTGATATTTAATTTTGGCAGGTTGAAAAAAATTATCTCTTACTTGAAATAAAATTATTATTTTGTCTTAAGAAATATTGCATTATTTTATTTAAATAATTTAACCTTTTTATCTGGTTGAGTAAACTTTACAGTAAAGAACATATTTTTGTGGGATCAAATTTTTATTTCATGGTTGGAGAATATTAAGAAGTAATGTATATGAATTTTTAAATTTCGTTGTTATAAATTTGTGGGTATCAACATGATCAAGAAAACTAAACTCTCCACAAAAATTACAGATTTCACATAAATTTCTGGAGATTTTACTGAATATTCTGCAGTCATCCTGGTCATGTAGGAGTGCAAGAAAGAGTCATGATTAAGTTCCTGTTCAATATCATTCTGTAAACTTTCAAGTTCCTGTGCAATATCATTCTGTAAACTTTCTAAAAAGGACCCCCCTCCCTAAATAAAAAAATAGGAAGAAGAAGAAACTACTAATGGGAAACCCAATTTACAATAGTTGTATGATTGTAATAAAAGTCTGATTTTGATTCAAATGAATAAATTATCTAGAGGTAGCCATATGTCACTTGCATTTTCTTCCCTCTGCTTTTCATTGAAGAGGAAATTAATTTAAAATTATGAATTATTTTGGAAATAAGTTTATATATAGTCACCATGAAGGATGTTATTAAGTCATTTTTTTCCAGGGATTTTCCACCCCATTTTGGGAATGGGGCCCAAGCCCTTACCTTTGGGAATTTAACAACATTTTACAACTTTTTGGGAAATTTTATAGCTATAGATTTCATTAAGAGAAAAACACTTATGATAAATAAAAATGATTTTTACTTCATTATTCAGAATCATTTCAGAGAAAAGATATTAAATTATTATAAAAGTTTTAGCCGAGTTTCTAAAAATTTTGTTCATTTCATTCAAAGTTCAAATCAGGCCATGTTTGTTTTACAATTATTTTTCAAACATTGAACTCATGCTGTTAATTTTTGGGAAAAACAGAGTCATTTTGCAAATGGGAATGGGGCCCATATTCGGCCCCACACGGGGCACTCACAGTGGAAAATCCCTGTTTTCATCATGTTCATTCAAAGCGTTCTGCAATTTTATTGCATTAAATCAGCAATTGACTGTTATAATTATGTCCCTCCCCTTTGAGGAGGGAAACATCTCTTGTTATGAAAGATTTGGGAAGAAATGTTGGAAGTTTGTATTGATAAATTAATTCAAACATTTTGAAGGCTGCATGCAGAGTATAATGTGCATGCAGAGTATAATGAAAAATAATAACCTTGAAGTGGGGTTCCGACGCCTATGGGATTAGACTATTATTTCTTCTTATTTTTTTCTTTCTTTTCTGTCTTTCATTCTTTCTTCTTCTTTTTTTTTTTACTTTTGAATGCTCCAGGTAGATGACAGAGAAGCTATCATATATATGCCACCGAAAGTCTATCTTCCTTCAAAAATATTATTTTTATGCATTGTGAATTTTAAAAAAAAATCAGAAAAATATATCACACACAAAATTTTTTTTTAACATCTAGGCTTGATTATGAGAATGAATTTGATTAAAAAAAGTAGCCCTTCTATTCCCTTTGGGAAAAATGAAAATAGATTGCATTCTTTTGACAATTTGCTGTTAAATGTGTCAAAATTCTCGGCAAATTAGTAAAATTTGGTTTATTCAATGTTTGTTTAAAAGAATGACACCATCTTGTCATTTAGTGTCCGCAGGTGTTCATGCACATTCCAAAAATGACTAATCCGGATTCTTTATCGTTATCGTGCTTAGTTTTATTTTTTAAAAACAGCCTCGTTTTAACATGACATTAAACTGAAGTGTCCTATTTCCGTTTCGAAAGAAGTTTCTGTGTGAAGTTAGTGGTTCGTATCTTATTGAAAGGATTATAGATAAGTATATATCACAATACACTGTAAGAATACTCATGGGATAGGGGGGCCGACGATCAGACGTTGTAGAAAAAGTGCCGTTCAGTTTTCACCTGTGATCGAGGTGTGAAAAAGTTTATTCAACGATTTTCTGAGGAATGTGAAGAATTTGATAATATCTGTTGTGGATAAATAAGAAAATATTATTTGAAAATCGGTAACTTGTCTGTGGATCATTTCAAGGAGGTAAATTTTAAAAAAGTTATTAAACAATATCAAGGTGTAGTATGAAGTCAAGGGTGGTGACAACAAAATGAATGGAATAGCATTGAGACAACCTCCGCACTATCACAACAGTGTGTCTGCCCTAGGCTTGGCCAACAACGAAACCAAATATCGACCCTCCACTGCCATCAAAACCGAAACACTGACAGAAAAATACACAATCAAGGGAGAAATTGGCAGGTAGGTGTACAAAATCGTAGAAAATCTCAACTAGACAAAACTGGACACATAACTCTCTGTGATTTTTGAGGTTGTTAGAGAAGCTCTCCCCCAGTTGTATGTTCATCACCTTGAAAATTTTTTGTCCATGTGGCTGGGTCAGGTTCCAGTTTGGTGGATAGATTAGGTTGGATATGTACATACAATGTGCTGGAGATTAGTTTTGCTGCTCGAGAGAGAATGTCCTGTATGTTCTTTCTTAGTACTGGGACTGGGCGTGTCAATATTAAAAGCCCTGACTCAAACATGATGCTGTAATTACTCTTCAAATGGTCTCTGAAATTAAGATAACAATTATACAGTCATATGTTCATTGTCCAAAAATATACTTCAAAGATGTATAACTTGAAAGAATTCTCACATATTTACAATGGGAAATATAGCATAAATATTATATGATTGTATTTTATAACAAGTTCAAGTACATCGAGACTTAATGACTAACGGTTAAAAGAATCCAAGATTTCTGTTTTATTTCTAAATATAATTAGATATACTTGTATTCAAAAAAGTGATATTTTCCCCAGAACCTCACAAGCGATCAGCCTCCTAGGTTTCTATGACCACACACTGAATCAAACTGACATTCAAATTTCAGCATAGCGTGAAAAATAACTTGGAATATATCCTTATGTCCTTGCACACAGCATAGAACTAATGTTTTTGGATGACATTCGCCTGATTCCGTGAAAAATAAATATTGGTCTTGGGAGGTACAAAGATTGAGAACCGTGAAGTTATAACTGGAAACTGAGAAATGTCGCTAATTTAAAACTCCACACAGTGATTTTATGAAATCCGGATTGTAGTGACTTTTTTTCCCAATAAAGCTGTGTTATCATTTTTCTGTGATTTCATTTTGTATTCGAAAACGGTTAATTAATGCAAATATTAAGAATCTTGTGCAAAGGTCAAACTGTGAAAATTTCAGAATATGTTCTTAATAAAAATGCATACCCCAATGCTTTGATGTACAGCGCTTTAAATGAAAGAAATAATAGAAATATACTGAGAAAAATGAACGACTTAGACGAAGTTAAACATTTCATATTATACAATTATTGCTGGTTTTTGAGGTCAATACAATGGTTTAGCCATCTGAGGAGTACAATATTCACCGAGCCCGAAGGGCGAGGTGAATATTGTACTTTGAAGATATTGAGTCGAGTATTTTATTTGAACCGGAGACATTACATCTCATAGGTACTTTGAAGATGGCTAAATCATTGTATTGACCGAAAAAAAA
>PRKT01000154.1:834937-851338 GCA_003671525.1 Saccostrea glomerata | reverse complement strand
CCCCCCCCCCCCCCCCAATAAACATATAATTTTTTCCCCACAAACTATATTTTCTCAATTGTTATAAAGATTTCAACAGTGTTCAATGTAAAAATAATTCCCAAAATAGCTGCATATCAATATGGGTGAAAATACTGCCGTGACCTCTCAAGACCCTGTCCTGACATGGCTTGTAATGTAATTGAGGAAATAGTCATTTACTGAACAGGAAGTCTGCGGAACCCCGTACTTTAAACGGAAGTCCCCGTAAGTGTTTGTGTGAATAAAGTTATACAGGGCAATTCCTCATCTACAGACTAGCTGGCACAGATAAAATCATTTATAAATAATATCAATGTTAACATGGATTAAAATCTACGTGTCTGAAAAATAATGCCTCATTTCCCTGTTAATCACAATTTGTGAAACATGTATTGTATAGTCATTGAGAAATCTTAAATTTAGAAAGTTAAATAATATGGGAAGCTGCTACAATGAAATAAATTCAGGTGAAATTTCATCGAATGGTGCGGTGCATCCATCAATAACTTTAATAGAACAAATCTGAGTGTCATCATGGTTATAACCTTTACATGTCGTATTAAAACAATATACATATACTAAAAAACATAAAGATTTCAACTAAAGAATGTATTATCATCATCATTCCATATTTTAAGAAACTGTTTCCTCATTATTATGAAAATTAACCTAATTAACTGGAAACTGACACATATTTTTTTTTAATGAGAACAGTCAACTTTAACATGTTTTAAAAAAAAAAAATTTCAAAGTATTTTGGATTCATAAAAATTTCAACATTTTCAATAAGTTCGCAATTAAAAAAAAATCTCTCCAACACAAAAATCTGGCCAAGAAGAAAAAAAAAACAAGACGACACCTTCCACATCAGTTGACAAATTCTTCTGAGGCACACAGAGAACTTATTAAAAGAACATAAAGTCTAACTATACATGACAGAAAAAGGAAATAAAAGCAGTGTTTAAACTGCCACTCGTTGGGCTTTATTACTAATAAACATTACCTCATAAACAATATTTTGCATTGTCATGGTTTAACATTAAGTTAAAGGCCAAAATAAAAAAAAAAGAATAAAATAAATAAAACAATATGCTTGAAAGGGGAACCAAATCATTTTCAAAAGCTGATTATTTAGAGATATGGAAGTAAAAAATAATGTAAATTGGTAATGATAGAAGAAACTTGTGGACCACTTTTGTGCCACATTCCAATTTTCGTCTCGTTTTCAACCCACCCACAAAACCTGCTTTTGTTAAAAGTACATTTCCAGTTCATATTTCCTATATCCCATATCTATTACAGTGTCCAGGTTGATAACACTATACCTTTATATTAAAAAAAAATTATTTTTTTTAAAACTCGTTTTATTAAAGTGCAATTTTGGATCAACTTTCACGTATTATAATGCAAATCCATCAATTCAAATGCCTGCCTTTATTCTGCAGCCCATAATTCACCATATAAATGAGCCCCTTCTTTCTCTGAAAGAGACAGATTCCCCCAAGCCTTAGAGTATATTGACCCTTCTGCTGCGATCCAAACATATTTCATTCCTGATAGCAATGTAATCCTTTCTTTAACACACAGTTTTTCTATACATGGCAGGTTAAAATGTATTACTTAAAGAAATCACAAACAAGGAATGAAAAACTAATGTTGAGAGTGAAATTCCCTAATTAGAATTTTTATTACCCATTTTTGTAAACGACAATTTCAGATATATCATATCTAAAAATGTACACACTCAATCAGGCTTTTTGAGCACAAAACAGACTTTCTGAATTCCAATACTTTTCAAATCAAGACATTTTTACGACAAAACTTGAGAAAAATTCCAGTTCTTTGTACCCAATTACTGAAATAAATCTTTTTTAAAAAATTAATACTATAGACATTTAAATTCAAAAAATGAACCATATTTACGGAACTGGTTGATTCAAATAACTATATATACTTAATATAATGCCAGCCAGTGACTTGTCACAGTGTTTTATGATATACGACCCCCTGCAACTCTGAATCATCCCACGAAATTCTATATTTAGGAGAAATTCCAGACCCTCGTTAGATTTCAGTGACATGCTGGCATTATATAATGACTCCAGTTTAATCTATTGGTTTATATAAGAGAAGGAACTAAGGTACTGCTTTATTTTTCGTTGTTGAAAAATTAACAAAGAATGAGTCAGTTTTTCTGATGTCCTGGCAAATTGAAACTTGGAGATTCATTAATAAAGCAATGCTTTGTTAAAATTGTTAACCATAATAAGATAGACTAAGTAATAATAAGACTAAGTAATAATAACGCTGGGGGGGGGGGTGTTATGTTTGTTTTGAAATGTTGGATAAAGCAGTGATAAGATTTGTGTAGGTTTACATTGAAAATTGAGCCTTCACTAGATTAGGTATGTTTATAGTTGAGCCTTCACTTGCTTAGATGTGTTGAGAGTTGATTCTTAACTTAGTTAGGTATGTTGAGAGTTGAGCCTTTGTTGAGAGTTGAGCTTCACTTAGTTAGGTATGTTGAGAGTTGAGCTTCACTTGGTTAGGTTGAGAGGAGCCGACTTTTCATCTGCTGGGAGTAGTATAGTATGACTCTTCCATTTACACATGCCATGGTTAGAATCAATTAATAGAATAATATCACAATGTCATATACTGACTAGAAATTTTAAACTTTTTCTGACCAAGGTTTACTGGGTTGATTGCTGATTGCTCAGATGCAATATTGATGTTCTGTAATCAAAATATAACAAACTTTAGAGGGTTATTAGGATTATTTGATATGATTTGTGATATGTACGGAATTGAAGTGAGTTGGTTTTTTTCTTTCAATTTCTTTGCAGAGAAATTAGCAATGTATGTATTGTTAAAGAGTACGTGGTAGAATAAGCCTGATTAGCCTAGAAAAAAACTATTGAGAGACTTAATGATATGTGTTGTCATTTCTTCAGAAAGTACATTCTTAGATCATGTAGATGTAAAGTGTATTAGATTCAATTAATACTCAACAATCCTCTTTGAATTTTACATATGGGGGTATTATCCTGAATGAAATTAAAAGATCCAGATTAGTTCCCCATCCCTTTGTGCTGGTTCTTTGCAGACTGTGGGTGATCTGAATGTTTTATTAATGAGACCTAATTTGAGCTTAGGTTAAAGCTTTGATGTGACTCTGATCCTCTAGGCTATAAATACACAGATGGGGCGGACAATGTCCGTGATGATGTTTACAGCCTGTAAGCCGTGATTTATCTTCCCAGCAGATCCATGTACGTCATTCTAGTGACGGAATGTCACACTCTTCTGTATTTTGTAAAAAGCTTAAGGTGATGCAGTGTTAGGCAAGGTTTAAGGTGGTGCTACCCTCTCAGCTTAAGGTTGAAGTAAGGAGACAGTGTCTGTGGCTTCGAAGTTATACTGATTGGCTGAAAAGTAATAAATTGAATTAATTTGATCTTTGCTGGGATATTTATCAAGGAAAAAAAAATTACCCGCTGCTCACTAAAATAAAATTTTACTGTATCAAAAAAAAATTCTTTAAAAATGAAATTAATATTGGACTAAAATTCAAACTATATTAGCATGAATTTATAAGAAAAATTTAGGAAACTTTTATTTAATAAAAACTTCCTTACGTAGGGTATTGATGCTTTAATTTCAATATTCACAATCAAAACAAAATACATGGACATCAGTATGAAAAGGGAGTTAAATTTGTTTATAAATGCTCTCTGTACTGACTAAATCTTCATTATTGAATGCTAATCACTTTGTCTATTTTTTTTTTTTTTTGAGTATGGGGGTTCTGACTTAATTCTATTTACGACATTGAATGCTAATCACTTTGTCTATTTTTAGGAGTCTGAGGGTTGAAGACTGACTTAATTTTATATACAGCATTGAATATTGATCACTTTGTCTATATAGGAATATGAATGTACTGACTGAATTAAGAAATAAGGTATCATTTTTAAACATCTATCGGAATATAAATACGGGTTGGTCACGAGATTAAATTCCATAAACCTTTATGATGAATTTAATCTGGTACCAACCCGTATTTATAGCCCGATAGATGTTTAAAAATGATACCTTATTACTTATATTTACATTTGTGACTTATTCATACTTTATATTTGCCTGATTGTGACTTTTAACATGTGAAATATTGTGTTATTTTTCTAACCCAACGGCATTTATGTATATTTGTCGACCCTTTCTGACGTCACAGAGAAATTACGTCAAACGTTTATCCATCTGCACATCTGTGACCTCTTGACCCCGTACCTGTATTTATACAGTTATAGATACACATTGCTTTCAGTAGTGTTATATAAAGGAAAACATTTACAAATGTAAATATTTACATGTAGTCTACAGCACTGAATGCTTATCACTTTATATTAATAGGAGTTTAGGGGTACTGACTAAATCTTCAGCATTGAATGCTAATCACTTTGTCTATTTTTAGGAGTCTAGGGGTACCGACTAAAACTTCAGTATTGAATGCTAATCTTTTTGTCTATTTTTAGGAGTCTGGGGGTACTGACTTACGTCATGCTGACCGCCCACTCACCGTTCGCCGGTAAGGATAACCAGGAGACGTTTCTCAACATATCGCAGGTCAACCTGGACTTCCCTGAGAGTCTCTTTAAGGGCACCTCTCCGCTGGCCCAGGACTTCATCACCAAGTTACTGGTCAAAGACCCCGAGTAAGTCAGGAGGAAGTTCAAAAATAAGGATAAAGATATACAGATATAAGGAATAACATGTCTTAATGTTTCGTTTGTTTATACATGTACAAAGTATGGGAATTAAGGATTACAAACATTGAAGAAAAAAATTGTATGGTTGAAAGGTGGTATGTATATGTATTACCAGTATTTTCATAAAAGTTGCAACCATTTCATAATTTTTTGGGGAGGAGGGAGGGAGTTACTGTAAATGTATTACATTTGACTGTGTATTCTTTTTAGCCGCTTTGACGGAACTCAACAACCGCTAAATCAAGTACACCGCTAAATGTCTTGGGCATATACACATGAATAAGAATATGAAGAAATGCGCTAAATCAAATCTACGCCAACTTATTCAAAATTCAATTTCCCCCAAATATCGTATACACGCTAAATATAATACATTTACAGTATTTTTCTCAAAATGTTTTAATTATTTCTGTAATAGCAAAGAAAGGAAAAAAATATTATTAAGATAAACCCTTTCTAAAGGAAAGCATAATTTATCAGAAAATTCATGAATGAAAGTTTGTCAGTATCAAAATGATTTGAGAGAGGATAACTAGATCGAAGTAATTTTTGTTAACTTTAATTACAAGTGATTAATAACTTTTACAGGGAAAGATTGACTGCCAAACAATGTTTACAACATCCTTGGGTCATAGGTCGAGTGGATCCAGAACAAATCCTTGAGATCTCCATTGAAGAAAAAGAAGAAATGGAGGACAAATCAGTGTTCACCAATCAGGTCAAAGAAAGTGAACTCAGTGTAACCAATGAAAACAGTTCTGAGTGTGAACTCAGTGTAACCAATGAAAACAGTTCTGAGTGTGAGCCATCCAATCAGATTTCAGAAAACAGCAGGTTGAACAAAGAAAATCCAGAGGAAGTGTTAAAGGAAAGTCTGAAGGAAAATATTTCAATGGAAAAAGATTCTTGTCAAGAAAAAGATCTAAAGAAGTTAATTCTGTGTTCAGACATTTTGGATAAAGTGACAGAAGAAAACGGCCCTTCAATGTGCAATGAAAACATGGACACTACCAAGTGTCATAGTTGTAAGCATATAGCTGATTGGTCTTCCACAGGAGAAGACAATATGGAGCTGGCAGAGGATATAGATAATAAAGTCTCCTTGGTGTGATGGTCCATTTCTCGCTGTTTAAATGCTTAAAATTTTTATAGAAGATTTCTTTTTTTTTTACGAAGAAAATGGTCGTATTTTGGGAAAATATAGCTCCAGGGTTTTCATAATTTAGTGAGGTCTCAACTGGGTATATAAGAACAGATAAGATTTTTTTTTTTAATCATTATTATTTTCTGTAGACAGTTTGTTACTGTTAAAAATCAGATATAAGTTATTTTTGTGTACTGTCTGTGCCATTTGATGGTACAGTTTGAACATTTCTTCAAAGGGCTGTATGCACTGAAAAAGTGTTTCTGACTATTTACATGCTTTTATAATCTACTTATGTAACAGAGCGTATTTTGCTTTATGTATTTCTTCTCCTCCAAATTGTTGAATTGTTTAGAATCCCTTTACCAATTGTGACCAAGCCAACTTCTTTTTTTTTTCTTTTTTCACACACTGCGTGTTGTTCTATCATAAATTACATTGTACTTTCTTCCAAGATTCGTTAGATAATTAGTCACTATTGATTATTACACGTGCAAATTGGGATCAAATCCATGTCAGAAAGATATAATTATATATATATATATATGTATATTTTTACTAAGAGTGCATTGTTATTGAGCAGATCCAATGTGGACCAAAGATAATTCCCTTCACCTAGCAATAGTTTACAAGTATTTTTCCCCCTTGTGCAAAAAAAACCCACAAGGCTTTTTACATATGATTCCTCTGTTTATGTACATTCAATGTCACGTATGTTTATTTGTGTACTAGGGTCCAGCATAACTTGAATGATGAAAGCCTAGCTCTGTTTATGCTTTTTTTCCAAGGCTCATTTACTGGTATTGAAATTATTTGTGTGCATATTTTGTTAAAGTTACACTTGTTTTTGCTCTACTTTGTTACGTGTATCAGTTTTATGATATTTCATAGACAGCATCTCAGACATTGTTTTTTCTTCTCTCGGATGTACCTCGGGCTTTTTCATGTTTTTGCACCTGTTGAGTTTTAACTTGTGTTACCTGCCCTACTCTTTTCTGATCAGTGAGTGGGTGCATTTGAGCAATGTTACTTTTGTGTCCCTCAGTGAAAACTCTTACATTAGGCTACCACCACATAAGTATGGCTGATTCCTAAACCACAGATGTCTTTGGCACATATCTTTTCATGCATATATCACAAGCCAGCACAACTAGAGAAAAAAGAACAGGCAGTTATTATTTGGTGATTGAAATTGGTTTTGATTGCATTCATCAGATGAATAATTCAAAAAAATAATTGGATGCATGATGGTATATATTTTTTTTAAAATTCATCATCTTTATGCATATTCTCATGCACATGTCTTAATTTCCCATAATTCCCCAAAAAGTAATCCTACATCATTCATTATTCCTTTCCAAACCATTGCCAGATATTTCCTTTTTGTCATGTATTCGTAAGGTGAAGACAAAAGCAATATTTTGTTGTCAAATGATTAGGGTGAAGATTTATACACGTTTTATACACTGAAAACATTCCCATGCATTGTTTTATCAGGTTATACAGGTAATCTTCTAGACTGCTCCATCTATCAGGCATTAAATATTTACCTGGCATTCTAATTGTAGGGGGTCAATGTAGTGGGAAAACATTTTTGTATTTTCAATTAGAGAGTAAAAAGAGATGGAGAAAGATATAATATATCAACCTTGTGTTATTTATTGATTTTTGATCGGAGTTATTCCCCTTCACAATCACTCTTCAATTTACAGATCCTTTTCATATTTTGAGCTCTTTTTTTTGTATCCCAATAAAAGCTAACCCTCATGATTTCACATATCTCAAGCTTATATTATATCTGTTTGCAAAATGTAACCATGGTAACCAAGAAACGGATGCAAGAGTGCCAAAGTGCGTGACATATCCTTCAGGAGAACCAGCTAACACATTTCAGGAGAACCAGTTCACATTTAATTTTTTTTTTTTACATGTATAGGGTCCAATAGATTTTTTTGTCTCAGTGTCTTGAGCTACTCCGTAGAGGAAACCAATTCCATTGTTGTATTATGTTGATTTTCTAGGTACTTGTGTACCATGTACAGTTTAGATAGGACGGTATGTGTGATAGTCTCCCTTGTTCTTGCTTTTGTTGTTGTTGTGTATGTACATGCATGTGAGGTACTTGTTAATATATTTACAGTATCTATGCAAAATTATATTTTTGCGTATGCTTCACTGCTTTTAATTTTTGTTTTTAAAGTAACTTGGACATTTATAAACTGATGGGGTACACACATTTTTTTATTCGTCAGTGAATATAACGTTAAGAAGTTTGATATTTTGTCATTATTTTCATATTCAGAGGAGGGTTTTTCTTCTTAAATCTATGATATATGTGTATATTGCATTTTTTTATGTCTACAAGATCACAAAAAGTGCTGCCCTGGCCTTGTTTTCATGTCTGATTGCTACTTGTAATTCATTATAACAAATCTCTGACGTTATATGTACCAAGACCGCTTAAAGAAATTTTTGTGACTCTTACAAATTGCATCATTTAAAAAAAAAAAAACTAGGATTCTCATTGGAACGTTGAAAAAAAGAAGATATAGAATATTACCCGCAGGGGAATGTTTGATAAAAATTCATATACCAGGAGTATTCATAAAGCCCTACTGTTCTTTAGAAGAAAAAAAAAATTGTACTTCTGCAATTTTTTTGGTCATTGTTCATATTCAATTAAAAGATTTTTTATTTAAAAGAGAATATGGTACAATCAAAAATTCATGTTTCATTTTTAGTTACAATATACTGTTCCAGCAATAATGTACTGCAACAATTGATAGACCATTCCAAAATTTATATTTTCTTTGAGTGTAGATTTAAACATATTAGGGGTGGGGTTTAAAAATTTTTTCTAATTTACAGTACAAAGGAAATAGATAATTTATACAAAATTTTACATGAGGAAGGTTAATACTTTTTTTTTCTGTGCTAAAATACGTAATATGGGTGTGTATGAAGTTGAAGGGATTAACTTTATGTACACAGGACATATTTTATGTCACTTTGTTAAAGAGCTATCTTTGAACTCGGCAGTTTTAATCATTGATTGGAAGTTTGAACAACTCCCTTTATTAGTTTACATTTATCATCCTTATAGGTACATGTATTACTAGTATCTATAGCAGTACTTTTTGTTGGAGATTAAAAAAAAACAGATTTCAATTCTTTAACTTTATATTGCACCAAAATTCAACAAGACTACTACATAAAACGACTGAATAAAACAATTTCAATACAGGTTAATTAAGGTGCTTAGTTAATTGTTTTTGAAGAATGAACACTTTATTGATTGGTCCATCTCTTCAATTTCTTTATATTTTTTTTCTGGTTCATGAGACAGATATTTTAAAATTATGTTATTTTTATACCTTGTATGTAAGTGGGAAGAGAACAAGCATAAAAAGGACTTTCTGATCATCATTATTCACTGAATACTAATAGATTCTTTTTGCTTTATTTCACATGAAAAAATTTCATTAAAACAAAGAAGAGCACAACAAATTGTCAAAACATTGTAGTACGGTCTAACATTTCCTTTTTTACAGATGCACTTCACAAAGTATACTCCTATAAGTTACGTGCATTTGTATCGGTAAATTATTTTTCTTTCTCTTGATGTTTCATGATGTGGTTGTCTTGCGTTGTGTATATTTTGTTAGAGATAATCCACATTTCCTCTGTTTTTCTCCTCCCTCCTGTATTGATGCTATTGTAACTGGTAGATATATTTTTATTTTATACAATTAACAAGTAGAAAAATCCGCAATAAATCATTGCAAGCTATGAATTATCTTGGGGTTTTTTTTTGGACAAAGAACAGATTTCACCTGATGCACAAAAATGTTTGAAATTTGACTAATTAAGGTGTTGCCATGGAGGAGTGAGCATCTCTTGCCGACTGTTCACACCAACAGTGTGCTCATTTTCATGATTGCGGGAAATAACGAAAAAAGTTGTCGACAATTCAGTGTGTAAATAATGGAATAACAATTAGCATAAAAAACGTCAGTATTTGACTCGATAATAAATTGTATTTGCTGACAAGGTCATTGTGTTGACCATAGAACTTACAAAATGACTACTTTATATGAGACTGCTGATATTCTTGTCTCAGCAACTTGTTTGTTAACAACTTACCTTGCCTTAAAAATAGTTCATACATGCACATAGAGCATTCTCTTTTGTATCGAATCAGCTTGAGAGATTGTATGCAGGTGACGAAGGTATATTACTGCATAAGTAAGGGAAGTTGATTGAAAATTGCTTGGTTGTTAGATTACAGTTAACGTCTTTTTCAAGTAAAATATCTAAATATGAAACAGATGTGTCAGACTCTGTGGTATCTTTTATTTTAAGCTCACTAAAAAAATGGAAAAATAGCCATTGTTAATTGATTGATCATATATTGTTTAACGTTCTTCTTGAGAATTTTTCACTCTTGTAGACGCCACCACTTGCCGGTGGAGAGCTGCAAATATTTTATCCTATACTGCCATTGAGCAGGGAAGGATCTTTTTCGTCCAAGCACCTGCGGCACGGGACCTCGGTTTATATATGGACTCATTAGTGGGATTCGAACCCGCGACATAAGGATTGACTCCTTACTTCGCGACTCTAGAGCAGACGCTCTACCAACTGCGCCACGTGGACTGTTAATTGACAATATGTCGTTGATACATGTATATATTAATATATAAATATTGCATGTAGTTTTGTGTAACATTGAAAAATTTCACCCCCAAGAAAACCATTGTCAACCGAGGAGCAGCCGAGGTGGACAGTGGTTTTCTTGGGATGAAAATTTTCAATGTTACACAAAACTAAATACAATATTTATTATATTATACTGAATGTTTTATACAAATACATATAACAGTGAACCGTGGGCGTTTAAATTCTGCGCAGTCGCTATCTTTTTTTTTTTTTGAATATCACCCGTCGTCAAGCACTGTTGCTACACTGGAGGGCGTGGCTTCGTTATTCAGCGGGTAATAGTGTTTTTTGATTAACAAATGTTTCTCGACCAATCAGATTCAACTTATTAAAGGTACTTGGACACAGATTTGAAGTTATTATTTTCTCTATAATATTACGACTTATATATCTTAATAGCATTTCACACAAAAATTAATCAAAAATCTTATTTCGTTTAAAAGATATTGAAATTTCACATTTTTCGGCGGGTTTGATTGACATATCCTTGCACTCTCACAAATTAAATTTTATTCTTAATCCTTAGGAAAAGTGGCAATCTCGTTCTGTATAAATGAAAAATATTAATACTGTAATCCAGAAAATTCAGAGTAGACACGTTCGAAAGCAAAACAAACACACAATATATTGTCAGTCCGTGCAGTTGTGGTAAGCAGACTGTGACGATTGAACGCACCCGGTGAATTCTAAATATAAATAATAACAGAACTCGAGCCCTCTTTACAAAAACTGTGTACATAACACGAGTGTGCTCGAGTTGCTAAACTCTGTACGCATCTCTTAGTTCGGAATGACGATACTTGTGAAGGTGTTTTGCGTTCTAACATTTCTACTCTGAATAAAATTATTTTCTTGATAAAAGTTTTAATATTTCTCATTAAAACACATCAACATTGCCACTTTTCCTAAGGATTAAGAATAAAGTTAAAATTTGTGAAAGTGCAAGGATGTGTCAATCAAACCCGCCAAAAAATAAAAAGTTTCAATAACTTTTAAATGAAATAAGATTTTTAATTAATTTTTGTGTGAAATGCTATTAAAATATATGATTCGTGATATTATACAGAAAAAATGAGAAAACATTAACTTCAAATCTGTGTCTAAGTACCTTTAACATGAAAGTATAATATTGTACATGTATAATGTCTCTTGAAGCCACAGCAAGTGTTTATTTTTTTTTATATAGGACTTTGGAAAAATTCTGTTTTATATGAATACCAAAATACATGTAGTTCTGCTAATAATGGGGCACTATTGTTACCCATTGAAATTACAAAAAATTGTGGGCAAATCTGGTCTTAAAAAAAAACACATAGATATTGTCAATCGGAAGCTCAAGCATCTTTTTAATATAGAATTAAGAGTATTTCACAGTTCTTACGATCAGAATGTTTTTTGATAAAATAATTTTGCAAATGACCAATGGCAAGGTCAGTAAAGTTCCATTTTCATATTGGAAAAAAAAACAGCTGTCAATGATATCAAAAAGCTTGGATTTCAATGTATTGAGGGGGAATGGCTGTGTATAGAGTTAAAAAGCCGGTCTTTTTAAAAAGTTTTTAAGCTGTTAATTTTGGTAAAATTTTGTTATTTCAAATTTTCAAAAAGTTCCTTGGAATGGTTAAGTATTCACATTTGATTTACACCACATCTCGAATACATGTACATTATTGCACAGTACGATGATGAACAGTTAATAACCGCTCTAAAAAATCAATTAAACCCGATAAAGAGGGCATAAAAAATGCATGAACCTCTGGAAATTCAGGAGGTTGGATTAGGTGCTTTGAAAGAGTAAGCACCCCCTCGTAACTTCTATGAACCCCGTGTATTAATTAGACTGAACATTACCAAGTTAAACACAGTATTTAAACAAATACCCAACAATTAATATGAAACAAAACAGGCAAAATACGACCCATTTAAAGATATATTTGCTAGAAGGCTCAGTGAGCTTTCCTGATTGAATTGTGTCGGTTATGTGTAGTCGTTGTTGTCGTTGTGATGTTTTAATCTTTACAGGAACCACTGTGCATACCTGGTATTTCAATCAATCTTGTCACAAAGCATCCTAAGGTGAAGGGGGTTCAAAGTTTTCAAATGAAGGACCACACCCTCTTTCAAGCGGAAATAATATTGAGAAGTTTAAGATGCCACCAAATTTTCATCATTTCTGAACTTCAGAAATAGTGAATTTAATGGCATCTTAAAAATCCTCTTAAGACAAGGCATTGGGCATAAATATGAAATAAGTAAAACTTGTAAAAAAAATTTTAACATACGGCAGATTCAGGTTTGTGTAAATCATGCAAATGATGAGTAGGTTGGGACATCAATCGAGTGGGGGGGGGTCTAAAATCTGCCCAAGAACAGTAGAGCAATTATTAGTCAGTTTGATTTGGAGGTATTATTAGAAAGTGGATATTCAAGTTTGTTTAAGAACATACGCAACTGCTAATTTTTCAAGATTTTCTTAATTTAAGATAATAGTGTCATCAGATGTTGGCGACAAAAATATAAATTCATTTTAAACCATGGTTTTTCGAAAGAAAATTCTTGCATGATTCATAGAAAAATATATCACGTGTAAGGAGGAGTAACTCGTGGTGTCCCATGAGTTGTATAAGGCGCCTAGCCGGCCGGATCAACTGAGTGCACTTTTGGCCCTGAGAGCCAAGTTGACAGAGTGCACCCCCTTGGGCTGGCTGGTCCGGTCAAAAAAGTGCATCCCCTGGGGTATAAGAGGCCGGAAAAAAGCGATTCAAATTTTTGGTTATGATGTCATCCTAGTGTTTCATTGCCTCGTTGGCTGTTTAAGGATACTGTCGGCATTGCCCGCACTTCCAGCTCCCTTCCGTATTTTCCTGGCAGCAAGTCAGACATTCCTTTAAAGGTCTTTTTCTGGTCACTTTAATACGGAAGCCCGTTGGTGCCACGTATAATACTAAAAATATTTTATCTGGCGGCTGCCACCTATATATCTGGCGGCCGCTATATAACATCTGGCGGCCGCTGTAACGTTGATTACTAGTATTATATGATTGAATAATTTCTCGCTCTCTGATTGGCTGAGATCCAACTATGTTGGAAAAATACTACGTTGTATTGGCCTGCACGTGACGTTCCAGGTCAATACAAGGATTTATTTCCTCTACATTGATCTAAAAATAGATTGGGAAATTCCAAATTGATACAAATTGTATTTGAAAGCTATTTTTACGACTATGACTTTTTTTCAGGCGAACAAAACAAACGAATATGTTTCGGGTGAGGGTGGTAAGAGAGGATGCAGGGGAACCCCTCCAACACATTTTTACTGAACAACAATTTTTACTTTTTGGCAGTCATTTTTCCCTGATAATACTCCTTCCTTTGAAAATCTATCCTACAAAAAAAACTGTCATTATATTTTTTTCATGGCAACTAAAATTGATAAAAACTTCAAATTGATACGACTGGTAATGCTTATTTGCATTTTAATTCTGCTTCTCTTTGATTTTGTATTTGGCTAGGACTTAATTAAATGCAAGCAAGTAATGGGCTTTATCATTTATCAGTGAAGCATATAATAAAACAATTATTGCTGTTTTTTTCGGTCAATAAAATGATTTAGCCATCTTCGAAGTACAATATTCACCTCGCCCCCCGGGCTCGGTGAATATTGTACTCCTCAGATGGCTAAATCATTGTACTGACCTCAAAAACAGCAATAATTGTATGATATTGACCCGAGTTGAAAATTGAACCGGGGATCATTTTTCAACGTTGAATATTGAACCAGGGGTGCTTTTTCTCCGTTGAAAATTGAGACCAAAAGTCGTTGAATTTATACCCGGGGTCATTTTTCAACAGCTTGATAACTTTTTTTTCTTATCCCTGATAACCTCAACAAGTTGAAAATTGACCCTGTTGAATATTGACCCCACCTCAGAGTTTAAACATTATTTGAACTTGGGGGTTGTTTTAAGGGATTTATCAGTATCTCTATATTTATATTTCGGTTTCAATTTTTTCCTTTTTCTAGAGTAATAGAAATATACATATCATCCCTTGTATATATGTACATTTTGATCAGTGCACGATTTCAGTAATCTTCAAGCATGGCATGTAAATTTTTAAACAATATTTTCTAAAATCCATAGCATCCATAAATAACTACAAAACTATGAATATGACATCAAACAAAAATCCGGCAATCTGGTGTAAAAATAAAGATATCAATCAGCCAAACTTGTCCATGAAATTTATTAGGACCCTAGACTCTAATCCAAACTTCTAAACCAGACATTCCTTTCTGTTGGAAATATAAGTATTCATTAATATACTAGTATATAGAAATACAGTAAAGAGTGTTAATTAAACAGGTTTTGTAACAGGTACTTGCCCTACTGCCTGCCTCATCAGGGGTCCAGTGTATTCTTGTGGTAAACATGGCCTAAAAATCATATCATAATCGCCTTTGCTTTTGTCTTTGCTATGAGCTTAATTGGTTCCGAGGTAAAAACTTCTTTGCATCTTGTGTCTGTTTTCGTTTCGTCCCAGTATTTCACGATGCGTTTTTTAGTCCGTTGACTCTCGGATTAAATTTTGTAACCACAACCAATTTATTTAGTGGGGTCTTTGTAGATATTGGAAGTTGTTTGTTAATTTCATTTAAGATTTGATACCAAGTTTGATTGAAATTTTCTTCCTTTATACACTTTTGTGTCTAAAAAAGTTTACTGAATAAACAGATTTCAAAGGTGAATTTTAAGTGCGGATGACCTGATTGCCAAGTTCAAAGAAATCAAGAATCTCAATCTCAGAACCATTGAAAATGATGAAACCATCATCTCTAAATCTGCCATGAAACAAGATTTTATCAGCAAATTGAATTATCCCAAAAAGGGAATATCAACCCTCCCTTTCCATCCACTACTTAACAAAATAAATATATATTGTGGGGTTCGTTCTTGAACTGTTTGATTAACTATGCCAAAAAGATCACTAAACCTTCTATTTTGAAAAAAAAACCGTTTTTCAAGTTGGACATCATAAATTATTAATGTTGCGCATAAATAAATAAGCATTAAAACGTACATGCATCATGCGTTAAACTATCACTATTTCCCAATTACTAATATTACGAATTTTAAGATTGTGATTAATGAAGTGTTGCTAGCAAAAAGCAAATATAGATAAACAAATTTCTGAACTAATTTGTATATTATTAGTATATTGTGTAACTACTTTTACTAATACGAGTTACATATACTAATGATTTACATATACCAAAGATTTTTTAGATTAAATATTACACGAAATATTAGGATTTCAAACTACATGTAACTTAAAACTCTAAGATTTTTTTGTTAATTTTTTATTCTAAGAATTTAACTAATTACTGAATTAGTGTGTATTGATTATACATTGGTGTCGGGAGCAAATTGAAAGTTTGGGGGTGGGGTGGGGGGTAATTAAAAAAGAAAATAAAAATCAAATTTTAAAAATAATTGACCATAAAAAAGAAAAGAAAATATGTACATTGTCAAAACTAGTATGTTTTAGTCCTAACTAGGATGTTAGGATCCGATTTCTTTTTTTTTTTATCAAGCTCTACCACTTACTCTTCTTTCTTTGAGTACACTGTAACGTGCCTGTTGAAAAGGGGGGGGGGGCTAAACCTATTTCACTTTGTTCAATGCATATATTAATTACGTCCATCTTGGCAAAAAAGTGTGTGTGTGTGTGGGGGGGGGGGGGGGGGTA
>PRKT01000154.1:807210-822871 GCA_003671525.1 Saccostrea glomerata | reverse complement strand
TGGGGCCAAAATGGCCGACCCAAATTTTACATAGGAATATATAGGAAAAATCTTTAAAAATCTTCTTCTCCAGAACCACTGGGCCAGGAAAGATGAAACTCATGTGGATCATCCTCAGGTAGAGCAGATTTAAGTTTATTCAAATCATGACCCCCGGGGCAAAGGTGGGGCCAAAATGGCCGACCCAAGTTTTACATAGGGATATATAGGGAAACCTTTTCAAGTACTTCAAAGCTATGATTAGTGATATTTATATGGAATCATCCTCAGGTAGTGTAGATTCTAGTTTGTTCAAATGATGAACGCCTGGAGGGGGGGGGGGGAGTAAATTCAAGCCCGATGTGCTCAGGTGAGTGCTGTTGCCCCTGGGCCTCTTGTATTTACAGTGGACACCCAACATGGCACCCAAAATGGCTGCCTAGCAGCAGAAAACGAATTTAACAAATGTTTCCCAGAAACTTTATATAATTTAGAAACTTAGCAAAAATTCTATTAAACTGAAAGTTCCTTTTTTCACCAATTATTTTATGTGTCTTGATCAAACATTATGTTGTTTAACTAATTAACTAACTAATGTGAATCTTACTATCCATCTGAAATGTTCCTATACAAGTAAAAGTAGCCTGCACTGAGTACAAATTAACATGATTAAGTCTGCAATAAAATAGACGTAACATATACATGCATGTGTTTGCATTGATGCCGAAAAATTAGGTAACTCATTGTTACTCCAACCTTGAAAAATGTCGCAGCGCACTATGACCCAACATTTCAATTCTGAATTTTGGGTCATGACCCCTCACAGCATCAATTTTGGTTGGCAGGTATGGAAAGGGCGAAAATAATACGGGGCGAAAATAACTCAGTATGCAGTATGTTGTCAAAACTGTAATGATTTCAGGTGAGCAATGTGGCCCATCTTTTTAAGCTCTGATTTCAACTTTTTTTATGCCCCACCATGAATATGGCCGGGGCATATAGTATTTGTCATGTCCGTCTTCTGTCCTTCCGTCCTTCCGTCTTTCCGTCTTTCCGTCACACTTTGCATTTAGCTCTGTTCAAAGCTAAGTTTCAAAGAAACTATCCAAGATATTTTCATCAAACTTCATATGCTGATAGATATTGATGAGAGCTATGCAACTGCATCAACATTTTTTTACCTTGACCTTGACCTCACTTTTCTTAAATCAGTGTTTAGTTCAGTTTTAAACATACCATTCAAGATGGTGTTATCAAACTTCACATGTTGATACAAACTTGCACGGATGATGCATCTTAGGATGAACACTACCAGACTTGCTTCGGATGCGGGATCTGACCTTCATTTTCCAGATGAGTGACCAGGTTAAAGTTTTTGGAGCAGGTCCATTTCCAAGGAACTATAAGCCCTACCCAAACCAAACTTGCACGGATGATGCATCTAGGGATGGACACTACCAGATTTGCTTCGGATGCTGGATCTGACCTACATTTTTCAGATGAGTGACCATGTTAAAGTTTTTTGAGCAGGTCAATTCCTAAAGAACTATAACCCCAACTTGGGCTGACTTGCATGGATGATGCATTTAGGGATGGACACTACCAGACTTGCTTCGGATGCTGGATCTGACCTATATTTTCATTCCCAAGTAACTATAAGCCCTACCTGAACCAAACTTGCATGGATGATGCATCTAGGGATGCACATTACCAGACTTGCTTTGGATGCTGGATCTGACCTATATTTTTATTCCCAATTAACTATAAGCCCTACCAGAACCAAACTTGCATGGATGATGGATATAATCGAAACGTCGCCGTTTACACGTGTAATTGTTTCACCCTTAGATCTGACCTATATTTTCATTCCCAAGTAACTATAAGCCCTACCTGAACCAAACTTGCATGGATGATGCATCTAGGGATGCACATTACCAGACTTGCTTTGGATGATGGATATGACCTATATTTTTATTCCCAAGTAACTATTAGCCCTACCTAAACCAAACTTGCATGGATGATGCACCTAGGGATGGACACTACCAGACTTGCTTCAGATGCTGGATCTGATCTATATTTTCATTCCCAAGTAACTATAAGCCCTACCTGAACTAAACTTGCATGGATGATGCATCTAAGGATGGACTTTACCAGACTTGCTTTGGATGCTGGATCTGACCTACATTTTTATTCCCAATTAACTATAAGCCCTACCAGAACCAAACTTGCATGCACGATGCATCTAGGGATGGAGACTACCAGACTTGCTTCAGATGCTGGGTCTGACCTATATTTTCCAAACATACAATTCAGCTGCATGACTATTCAAGATATTCTGTTCAAATTTTATATACATACAAATTTTCATATTGCTTTACTAATATTTCCTTGGCGGGGCATTCATGTCCTATGGACATATTTCTAGTTTCATTACATATAAACGTATCCGTTAAGTTTACAACATATTCATAGCCAAGGGGAATAAGAACCACTTTGCTGTAAATGTCAATTCATTTTGAGTGTTTGCTATAGCCGTATAATACTGTAAAGAAAATATTTTCTTGTTTGGAACCTAGTTGTAAGAATCATGGGTAATTATTATTTTGACGACATTTCCTCTGATTTTAGGAGTAGTTTTCCCTGTTAAAGAACATCCATGGTGTATATACATTGCGGGATGCTGTCTGGTCATCAACAGTGAGTTTTGAGGCTGTATTTCTACCAATCACCACTGTAACCTTTGTTATATTTAGAAGGTTTCACTGTACTTTGTATTATTTACCTTTCATAAAATTATTTTCAATAATGATCTTGTTTTTTTCTTACCTGTCTGCTAAACATAACAAAGGTTACAGAGGATTGTTTTATACTCAGGTGACCATTAAAGGATCTGAGAAGAGTCAAGATTCTTGAAATTATCCACACTGAAAGATAAAAATAGACCTGAAAGAAGTCATACGGCCTGCTTTGATTAAGGTAAGGGTATCTGTTTCTGGCCTCATGCCTATAGGGTGCAGTTGTTAGGTATGGTTTAGGAGTTCTCTATTTAGCTCTTGGGGGTTGGCTTAACAGGGTGGTCTTTTTAGCTTGTCCCTTTGTATTTGATTGGTTAATATCCTTTGTATTTGATAGGTTAAGCCCTTGTAATTATTTCCTGTTAAGAAAAAAATGGTTTGGGAATTGTCTATTTAGCTCTTGGGGGTAATCATTTCTGTTGGGAGGGTGTAGTTTTGGGGTTGGAATATGTAGCATAGGGGGTCATCCTTTTCTGTGGGGAGGGCTAGATTATAGAGGGTGGTCGTATAGGTTAAACTTCTTTGTGTTTGATTGGTTAAGCACCTTCAGTTGTCATCTCTTGTTATTAGTATTGGGTTGGAGTTGGTCTGTTTAGTTTGAAGGGTTCTCTTTTTGTATAGGAGGGTGGGGTTAGGAAAGGTGGTCTTCTAAGTTAGTGACTCCCTTTGTATTTGATTGGTTAAGCCCATTTGAGGTCAGGGGACTTTGTAGAATAGACCTCCAGCCCATTAGGGGCTTGTTGACAGAGGGGTGTTGTTTCATGGTTAAACTTAGGCCCTGAATTTTCGGGAAAGGCTTGACTTTGAGTTGGTGTGTGCTTAAAAAGTTGAAGCTTTGCTGAAAATGGTGTCAAAATAAACTAATAGAAAAGACCAAAATAAGAAAAATATTTTAAAAAGATCGTTTAAGGTACAAGTGATTTGAATTAACATTCTTTTCTCAAAGATCGATACGATTCAAGTTATTAAACATAAAAGGTATCCCGATTCTTGACCGTCGTAGGGCCATACATGTTTTCGTCAAACCATTTCAACCTTTTCATGAAACTAATAGCGATAGTTCACTCTGTGGATAAATGGGAAATTCAAAAGAGGGTTTTAAATTATAGCAAATGCATTGCTTTAGTTTAACTTACCTATATACGATATAGAATGTGTAGAATGCAAAATATGATTTCTAAACCTCGAATTTTAGGATTTAGGAACGTTCTTCTTTTTAATTTCACTGTAATAACGGTGTTAATGTCACACCCATTTAATGGAACATTCCAAAGGAAAGGCGCGAAGATTTACTCGTGGCGATTGGCGCAAAATTAGGAATAATTGCCCGCCTTTCATGATTCTTATACAGGTGTACTATTGTAGAAGTATATATACAGGAACATTAAGAGTAGTAGTCCCAATAGCGTAGAAGTGTGACCTAGAGATAGAAATAAAAAGTGAGTTGGTTTTTCACCACTGGGTTCAAACCCCATTGTCACAAAAATAATTTAATCCCCTTTTAAGCTTAATTTTACTTTTTTTTCAAAATCGGACGGAAGACCTCTCGTTGCTCGCAACGAGATCGTTTCTAGTTATTATTATTATTATTCTTTTTTCTTCTGACCAAATTTTGTGCAGGCGATTTCTCGTAAACTATTCGGTAGATTTCAATGAAATTTTCAGGAATTATAGGTCATTATATGAATTTTATATAAAATTCCGTTCTTTGGAATATTCGGTTCCAGTGCCAAGTTATGGGCAATTTCCTGATTTTAAAATGCAATTTTGTCTTCGAATGTTCTCGAAAACGGGAGAAGATATTAACTGGAGACTTGTTAGAGATGATAGACCATGAGTTATAGATGTGCAATTTTGACTTCGTTTGCGTCGTCAGTACTTCCGGTCGCTACAGGAAGCGAATTAAAAATATGCATTTTTTCAACTTTTTTGTTTTTCAATATTTTTCTTTGATATAATTAACATTAAAGGAGACCCTACTGGAAAGGTCTAATATATAATTTATTTTAGAATTGATAAATCCACACACTTGATATTCGCATTTGAAAATCTGAAGTGGGTCCAAGATGGCGGCTGTCTCAGTAAAATCCGCCATTAGGCAAGTCGGGTCTAGAAGGTCAGCCGAGCGTTTTGATGAAAGAAACTTCTATCATAAAGATCAATGACATGTAAAGGATTCATTGGATTGTCACATCTCAATTATGTTGCATTTCTGTTTCAGATTATAGTTTTTTAATCCGAGGTTTCCTCAAAAGTCTATTAGAATTGCTTCTGTCTGAATATTTTTGTAATAAATGCAAGTTATTGAACACAAATAGTATCTTATTCCTTGACCGTTGGAGATTTTTTTCAGCGAAAACATTCAAGTCTTTTCATGAATCTGTAACTAATCGATAGAGTCCACTTTGGGAGTAAACAGGATACAAAATTCTTGGAAAATTTTTATTATATTTGTACAATGTGATAAATATACTTTCTAAAGCTCGAAATTCCGGTGTTAAGAACATATATTTCTAAATTTTATTGAAGCTATCACATCCATTCAATAGATCAAACATTTCAAAGGAATAGCTTTAAGAACTACTCAGGATGTTTGGTGCGAAAAAATGTATCGTGACCCGACTTATTTAGTAGACAAATGACAACAGAAGTGCAGTGATAGATAGCATTGGCATGCCTGTATATGGAGTTGCATGGAATAGAAAGTTGAATACATATCGAATAAAAGAAAGTAATCAGTATCATTTGTTCATCAGTGATAGATTATCTCTCCTAAAAAATACTCTTAAAATCAAGTAACAAATTTCGATGTGATATTCTAGGGCAAAGTTTTGCAAGCTAGCTCTCATTTTATAATTCCACACTGAATTTAAAAAAAAAATGTAATTTATGTTAGAATCGAAAAAAGCAATCTCGCGATATCGCATTTTAAATTTGAAGCGGGTTTCCGAAGGTGTCATGTGTATCAAGTTTTCACGCCGGCCACCCAGGTTCAATCCCCCTTATGTCCGATTTTTTAAAATCACTTTTTCAGTTTGATTTAACGGGTTTTTTTCAGAATCGGACGGAAGACCTCTCGTTGCTCGCAACGAGTTTCGTTTCTAGTTATTATTATTATTCTTTTTTTTTAGACAAAATTTTGTGCAGGCGATTTCTCGTAAACTGTTTGATGGAATTCATTGAAAATTTCAGGAATAATAGGTCACTATATGAATTTTATATAAAATTCCGTTTGTTGGAAAATTCGCTACCAGTGGCAAGTTATGGGCAATTTCCTGATTTAAAAATGCAATTTTGTCTTCGAGTGTTCTCGAAAACGGCTCAAGATATTAACTGGAGACTTGTTAGAGATGATAGACCATGAGTTATAGATGTGCAATTTTGCCTTCGTTTGTGTCGTCAGTACTTCCGGTCGCTACAGGAAGTGAATTCAAAATGTGCAGTTTTTCAACTTTTTTTTGTTTTTCAATATTTTTCCTTGATATAATTAATGTTAATGGAGACCGTACTGGAAAGGCCTAATATATAATTTATTTTAGAATTGATCAATCCACACACTAGATATTCGCATTTAAAAATCTGAAGCGTGTCCAAGATGGCGGGGCGTCTCCGTGAACTCCGCCATTAAGCAAGTCTGGTTCTAGAAAGTCAGCTGAGCGTTTTGGATGAACGAAACTTCTACCAAAAATATTTATGAAATGTAAAGGATTCTTTGGATTACCACGTTGCAATTACGTTGCATTGAGTATACTTTTAATATGAGGTTTCCTCAAACGTCTATTGAAATTGCTTTTGTTTCCATCTCAAAGTAGAATACAACATGACTACAAGTGGAAATACGACGACTTCAACCTTTGGTTTTGCACCAGGGAAAACTTGTAAACAGGATACAAAATTCGTGGAAAATTTTACCGAATTCACTGCTTTAGTGTCATTTGGCCGTATACGATATTATATTTCTGATAAATATACTTTCTAACGCTTGAAATTCCGGTTATAAGAACATACATTTCTAATTTTCATTGAAGTTATCTCATCCATTCAATAGATTAGACATTTCAAAGGAATAGCGTTAAGAACTACTTGTGACGTTTGGCAAGAAATAATGTATCGTGACCCGACTTAAGTAGCAGACAAATGGCGACAATAGTGCAGAAATATATAACATTGGCATGCCTGTATATGGAGTTGCATGGAAAAAAAGTTGAATACATATCGAAAAAAGGAGAGAAAACAGTATCATCTGTTGATCAATAATAGAATATCTATCCTAAAAATCACTGTTAAAACTCAAGTAACAAATTCCGATGTGATCATCTTGAGCAAAGTTTAGCAAGCTGGCTGTCATTTTACAATTCCAAACTGAATTTTAAAAAAATGTAATGTATTTTGGAATCAAAGAGAAAACCAATCTCGCGATATACTAGTATTCGAATGTTAAATTTGAAGCGGATTCCCAAAGGTGTAATGGGTACCGCAATGGATTTTCACCCTGGCAACCCGATTCGACCCCCCTTGTGTCCGATTTTTAAAATCACTTTTTTTCAGTTTGATTTTACGTTTTTTTTTTCTTAATCGGACGGAAGACCTCTCGTTGCTTGCAACGAGTTTCTTTTCTAGTTAAGGTGTGCCTTAACTTTGTGACAATGTCATATATTTTTATGCGCCCGGCTCGATAGATCCGAAGCGTATATTGTGTTTGTCTTGTCTGTCTGTCTGTTGTCACTTCTTCGCCGTAACTTTGGAACCATGAGAGATAGAAACTTCATATCAGGTATGCATATGCCACTAATTAAGCTCTTTCAGATGATACCAATATGACCTTGTGGCCTTGACTGTGACCTATATGCTTAAAACAGCATTCTAAATTTGGCCATAAATTTTGAACAATGAGAGATAGAGACCTCATATTTGGTATACATGCAACACCTTTCAAATGACATCAAGGCCAATGATCTTGTGACCTTGACTATGACCTTGTGACCTTATGCTAAAAAAACTGTTTTGAACTTTGTTGCTGTCGGGCGCATAGTGTTTCACAAACACATCTTGTTAATGATTGATATTTAAAACTAATTATTGTTTATACATAGAAATGGTCACCCAAATGGCGAGGGGAGGGAAGGGGGATTCATCCCCAGCGGTTCCAGCACCTACAAACCACTCTGTTGAGGATAATGTGAGGGCATGCATGAACTCGATAATCCCCACCATTGAAAGCACTTGTGGGCATGTAATTTCGGACAAAATGTCAACCGCACAGACAATGACAAACTAGACAGCGTCAAACGCACCAACTTCAGCACCATTTCCTGACGTACCCCAACAAACGTCACCTACACTGACAACACTGCTGCAGGAGATTACAACAAGGTACACTGTTTTATAATTTACAAGACACACCAACCCCACCCAAGTCAGAGCCTTCCCGTCTGCTACCTTGTTAACACTGGGGGTGGGGGGGGGGGAGAGGGGGGGTTGATAATGTGCAACGGGCAAACATCCGTGCCGGGGAATATGTAAAGTAAGCGTCCCTTTTGCCATCAGACTTGAAATTGTCCGAACCAAACCATTTTAAGTCAATTGAAAGATGGGCAATTGCTTTTCATTAAGTCAAACGATAGAGACCCAATTAAGTCCACTGCAAAGTGGACTGAAGCATTTTACATCTTTGTCGCAATTTTTGCGGAAAAGGCTCCAGCCGAAATTGGTAACCTAAGGCTTTATGCACAAACTGTGCAAAAAAAATCGGATTCCTGCAGGGATCAGGCAGCCCTTCTATACGATAAGAAGTTTCGGCGTTGGAGGCAAAAAGACTACAGCTTGTCCTTGGTAAAATAAGAATGTAGATCTTTTTGAAGCAGTCGTTTTAGGCCTAAATTACAAGCTGAAAATAAGAAATACTAGTAGAAGCCCTTTCGTACACCAGCAAAACGCAAATACTGCTTCGCTTAAAACAGCCATGGAACATGCCCAAAAGACAATGCTTGCCCCAACCCACATGTGTGTCAGCTCTGTATAGGAAACCTTGCCCAGGATTCAAAAGGTCACCACGATCCACTATTCCACAAGATCCACTAATTCCTCCCACAAACACCATCATATCAAAGATTATCAACTCTCAATATATTTATCTGGCTTTTATGCTACCCAATAACTTGAATATAGATGATGATAGTAGGGAACTTTCACTATTTGATGGATTGTTCATTAAAATACATACAGGTACCCCCCTCGCAGTTCAATGCTTACGCGTATTGTGTCGTCAAAAATATTTATAAATCAGCTAAAAAGTGTAATGTTCTTTTTAAAAACAATTTTATCAAAATTTTCCCACTTTTTCCTAATCACAATCATAAATTTTCTTCTCAATTTAATTCTGAATATATTATATATAGGGGACATCCACTACTAATGATACGACTTTCCTGGATGCCTATTACTACTTACAATAGATTATAAGCAAGATATACAATGTCTTTCAAGCAAAATTATGTCTAAATTTCATATACATCATAAGTAACCTGCGTTGATTTTTGTATTATAACAGAATACCTTCGTTCGTATGTAGAAAAGAACTTTGCCGTTAAAAACGAAAGTAGGAAAATCACATCTGCACAGAATACCAATTGTACACAGATGAAAACAATTGACGAAAAGTATTATTTAATGACATAAGAGCAAATTATTTGCCACGTGCACGTTTTTTGTAATTAAATAAGAGTTTTACTTTTCATAATACAATAAATACAATAATAAAATATACTGCGTCTGAAATGTCGTGCTTGTGTTTTAAATCGATTCAATTTTCTGCTACATACTGTATAAAGCTCAATCCTTGCACAAAAATACCCAGTCAGTTATCTTTATACACATCTCCAACATTGTGTTTACGTTTTTACTTATTTAAATCCGGTTTCCGGTTTACCACGAGTAGGCCCCTACTTTAAAGTAGATTTCCTTAGGCCTTATTTGAATGCTTAACCTTTAAGAAACGATGCAGAAGAATTATTATTGGGTTTTCTTCAGGGTTTTGACTTTGGGCCCAAGGGGGGCTAGTGAATGTGATAATTTGAAGTCGCTTAAGATCACAGGAGTTCGCGTACCTATCAATTTTACCGAAATTTTCAGTAAATAAAAAGATACGTAATACCTATAGGTATTACGTATCTTTTTTATTTACTGAAAATTTCAGTAAAATTGATAGGTACGCGAACTCCTGTGGTTAAGATTAATGAACAGGAAGCTCTAGTAAAAGTTAGGAAAGAGTTTAGTCTGGGTAAGATAGCGGGTCCATTCGATAAGGCAACGTTCGTAAATCTACACATATCTCCAATTGGTTTTGTTCTTAAGAAAGATAAGTCGTGGGGCTTGATTCATCATCTTTGGTTTTCACTGTTCATTCAATTTGAGCACACAGAATTCTTAGCGCCTTTAATTACCTTTAAACATTTTCCGATAGGCCAAGCTGATGTTAAAAGTCCTGTATTTGTAACTTTGTAGCTTTATTTGTAAACACACGTGCTCAGGTTAAATGTACCTCCATTTTGGCTGTCATTCTAAACTTATTTTGTTCCTGACTTTTTACTGGTTGAAATTTGTACACAGAACATATCAGAAGTCGTTTTAAATATTTTCATTACTATTCTATAGCTTGTTAGGTATAATGATTTTCATAAGTCAGGATTTATATAGTAACCGTGACAGCGGGATTTTCGTGTGACTTTAGGCTTTTACAGAAAATGCTTGTTACGAGACAGCAGGCACTTGAAACCAAACCAAATGAAGAGACTATAGATAGAGATACCAACAGTGGCAACTGAACTGAATACAAGAACTCGTAGCTGTAACCAAGGAACAATCGGACACGGAACCCAAAAAATACAAAGACGAATAGTGTATTTAAACCAGAGAAAATGTCAGGACAAAAATGACATTTCTACAGATGCTGAAACATCAAAGTAAAATACACAAAAATCACTCCTTTTGAGAAGATTGAATACACTTTACGTCCATAAATAAACTGGTTCCCGTTACATACTATTACATATTGTGTGGGCTTCGGTCTATTCTTTTGTATAACTCGGTAAATTTACCATTACCGCCGGTACGGCCAACTTTTAGATCATTGGATTGATGCACATAAAGAAAAAAGGAGACTATTCAAGTGCAAAACCTGCAAACAGTGCTTCAAAACGATTGGAAATGTGAGGAAACATATCTCAGCAACTCATCGTAAGGATCAAGTAGATGGGCTTTGGTTAGAAATTGAGGTCGTCAACAAGAAGTGCGTGCCACCCGGGGAAGCTGATCTTCCGCGGAGAACGAACAAATAAGAGGAGCCGGAACAACAGCTAGAGGACGAAAGAACCAAGAGCTTAAAAAATACTGTGAACAGAACCCGCTCTTTGAATAGGACAGATTAGTGCGCATCAATTCAAGTCATGTCAACCAGCATTTCATTTGATGTTGCATTTGAGTTCTGTATTCTCCCATTGGTTATTTTTATAAATGTGGGCGGAGTTGTGGGGAAAGAGATAAGATGTGTCTCAAAGTTGAGTCGTAGTTTTGGAGTTTTAGCGTTAAAATAAACTCTTTGGATTTCCATTAATAAAGATTGAAACGAAACATGTAGTGACAAGTGATATTCTTAAAGTATAATTAACATCGTCACAATTGGTGGAGAATACGGGTAATGGTGGGAATTCATGGAATACAATCAAGAAAATGACTTTTACAGAAAATGCCTTTTACGAGACAGCAAGCACTTGAATCCGAATATAGTGAAGAGACTATAATAGATATACCATCAGAGGCGAACAGAACGACCCTACTAGTTCACAAATAACAACTGAACTGAATGCAACCATACAAGAACTTACAGCTGTAAGGAGGTTGGCAATACACGGATAAGTCACGGAATACGGATGCACGGAAATAAAGTTTACAAAATACGAAGAAATCACAGATAAAGTTTTATGTACGGAATTCGGAAAATTTAAAATACGGATTAGTGATGTGACATCGGTTCATTTTCATAATCGATCATCGGTTTGGAATCGGTTACTGCTTCCGATGCGATTTTACTGATTGTAATCGGATTTCCTAGTTTTGTATTTAAAAGCAGACAATAACAAGGAATTCATATAATTTCTTAAACGTGAATATACAAATATGTAATATATTGTTTTCTTTGTTGTTTAGATTCTTTAACACGTTCTATATATGCACCTTTTGGTTCTTAACCACCTCTGCGTTGTGCTAGTTGGTTTTGTAACACATAAGTATGGTGAATGGTGTGATCCATGTCCATATGAATCATTAACCAGACACTGTTAATATTAAAATAACCTAGAGGTTCCAACTACATGTAGTATAGTAATTAGAAACCAAGAAAAACATGTGCTTTTATAATTTGTTGATAAATTATGATTAACACTTAATAATATTGTAATATATATATATATATATATAGCAATCTTTCGACCAACTTATCTGCTATTCTAGTAGATCGAATAACAGAGTTATCTGCTGCTGCGAATTAGCTGCTGTTTTCGACCAGCAGCTAAGTCGATATGAAATTTTGCACCGCTTGCATTCCTAAACGCGAAACTTTGTCTGGTACAATAAAACACACTAAAACCATCTTCCATGCATGTCTAATCAGTATAGGACACAGAAGTAATTAAAAAGAAAACTGCTCCAAAAAACTTAACCTTAACCTGGGACGCCGACGCCGACGGCGACGCCGAGGGTATCACATAAGCTCCCCCCAACTTCGTTGAGGTGAGCTAAAAATTCTCGAGAAGGACGTAAAACAATATACAATCAATTAATCCTTACCTGTCTGCTAAACATAACAAAGGTTACAGTGGTGATTGGTAGAAATACAGCCTCAAAACTCTCTGTTGATGACCAGATAGCATCCTGCAATGTATATACACCATGGATGTTCTTTAACAGGGGAGACTACTCGTAAAATCAGAGGAAATGTCGTCAAAATAAAAGTTACCCATGATTCTTACAACTAGGTTCCAAACCAGAAAATATTTTCTTTACAGTATAAGATGATTATAACAAACACTAAAACAAGAGGCCCATGGGCAACATCGCTCACCTGAGCACTGTGGCTAGGAAAAAGTAGAAATTGGTTTATTATTGAAAAGTTTAAATCCAAAAGTTGTCCCATGACCAATCATGGCTTTGCTATTCTTAAGAAGATGATTTTTAAAGAATTTTCCTATATATGTCTATGTAAAACTTTGGTCGGCCATTGTGGCCCCACCCTACCCCCGGGGGTCATGATTTGAACAAACTTGAATCTGCACTACCTGAGGATGCTTCCATATAAATATGATCAATTCTGGCTTTGCTATTCTTGAGAAGAAGATTTTTAAAGAATTTTCCTATATAAATATATGTATATGTAAAACTTTGGTCGGCCACTGTGGCCCCGCCCTACCCCCAGGCATCATGATTTAAACAAACTTGAATCTACACTACCTGAGAATGCTTCCATATAAATTTGATCAATTCTTGCTTTGCTATTCTTGAGAAAAAGATTTTTAAAGAATTTTCCTATATATTTCTATGTAAAACTTTGGTAGGCCATTGTGGCCCTGCCAAAGCCCTGGGGGTCATGATTTGAACAAACTTGAATCTACACTACCTGAGCATGCTTCCACATAAATATTATCAATTCTGGCTTTGTTATTCTTGAGAAGAAGATTTTTAAAGAATTTTCCTATATATTTCTATGTAAAAGTTTGGTCGGCCATTGTGGCCCTGCCCTACCCCCGGGGGTCATGATTTAAACAAACTTGAATCTACACTACCTGAGGATGCTTCCATATAAATATGATCAATTCTGGCTTTGCTATTCTTGAGAAGATTTTTAAAGAATTTTCCTGTATATGTCTTAATTGTAAAGTTTGGTAGGCCATTGTGGCCCTGCCAAACCCCAGGGGTCATGATTTGAACAAACTTGAATCTACACTACCTGAGAATGCTTCCATATAAATATGAACAATTCTGGCTTTGCTATTCTTGAGAAGAAGATTTTTAAAGAATTTTCCTGTATATTTCTATGTAAAACTTTCGTAGGCCATTGTGGCCCCGCCCTTGCCCTGGGGGTCATGATTTGAACAAACTTGAATCTACACTATCTGAGCATGCTTCCACATAAATATTATAAATTCTGGCTTTGTTATTCTTGAGAAGGAGATTTTAAAAGAATTTTCCTATATACTTCTATGTAAAAGTTTGGTCGGCCATTGTGGCCCTGCCCTACCCCCGGGGGTCATGATTTAAACAAACTTGAATCTACACTACCTGAGGATGCTTCCATATAAATATGAACAATTCTGGCTTTGCTATTCTTGAGAAAAAGATTTTTAAAGAATTTTCCTATATATGTCTATGTAAAACTTTGGTCCACCATTCTGGCCCCGCCCTACCCCTAGGGGTCATGAATTGAACAAACTTGAATCTACACTACCTGAGGATGTTTCCCATAAGTTTCATCTTTCCTGGCACAGTGGTTCTTGAGAAGAAGATTTTTGAAACATAATACCAAATTTTCATTAATTCCAAATTATCTCCCCTTGAATGAGGGCAGGGCCCTTCATTTGAACAAATTTGAATCCCCTTCACCCAAGGATGCTTTTGTGGCAAGTTTGGTTGAAATTGGCCCAGCAGTTCTTGAGAAGAAGTCGAAAATGTGAAAGGTTTACAGACAGACAGACGGACGCCGGACAAAATGTGATCAGAAAAGCTCACTTGAGCCTATGGCTCAGGTGAGCTAAAAAGAATTGACATTTATAGCAAAGTGGTTCTTATTCCCCATGGCTATAAATATATTGTAAACTAAACAGATACATCTTTAATGAACAATAAGGAAGCAAAATCATCTGTCCCCGGCACTTTCTATAAATCTGTTTCACTGTAAAAATGTAAATGTAGACAGTTAGGTCAGATAAAATTAATCTTTAGATTCTCACCCCGCCCGCCCCTCTCAAAGTCTCCCGCCCCGGCGGTTTTATTTTGATTGTTGAGTGTTAATAAAGGCATTTTCATGTATTTTTATTCAGTAAGAATTTGGGTGAAGTTTAAGAGTTATCTCCCGTCTGTATTAAAAGTTGCGTGTCGCTATATTAGCAAAAGAGCTATGTGAAGAATGGAGAAAAATCGGCAATAAAAGCAGTTTAAATATGTAAGGAAAAGATTATTTGTCAGTATAGAGAAGGCAGAGAAAAAATAATAGCATAAACACATCTAGATACCATCACTGGCATGAGCAAGTTTTTTAAGATTTTTCTAAACTAAGTATAAAAACAGACATGGAAAATGACACCTGATCAAGTTTTAACGATCTCCAACTGTGTGTAATTTTCATTTGAAAAAAAAAATAAAACAATGTAGGCAGACTTTAGAGAATGTTTAGTGCTAAGAAAATGTTAAATCTTTAAACTCTTCAGGCCAAGGTTTTTTCGGTAGGATATTTTATTAGAATATATTATAGATTTTGTAAATATGACCAATTTTATTGTCGAACATGTCAAGTCTCTAGAACGATCCAATTTTTGAGGAAGGTGGAAATCTATGATATTTTACAGAAAACAGAGAAATTTGAAGGTAAAACTCAAGGGTATTTAGGGAAAGGCTGATGAGAAGTCATGCATACAAGATTTATTGGTATCAGAACCCCACCTCATTTTGTTTTGCATGTGCCGTATATGTGTACTTGATAATTTGTTAATTAACAATAAATATCTAATAATTTAAGCAAGAATTTTCTTTAAATATTTAAAAGAATATGAAAATAAAATCTATTCATATTGACATTAACATGATTAAAAAATGTGTAGGAAGAGTCCATATGTTTTGTT
>PRKT01000154.1:772690-806943 GCA_003671525.1 Saccostrea glomerata | reverse complement strand
AGGCCAAAATAAAAAATACTCTTGTTTCCTGTCACCCGACCTACCCTACATTTTACCCTCCGACCCTAAAAGTTTTTATCACATTTTCATTTTTTGGGTGACTATTTTCCTGAAATACTAAAGTCGACCAACTGTTACAATATTTAAAGAACTAATGTATCACAAGTGTACAGGATACCTTTACTTTATAAATCTTTATTAGCATACTTGCTTTGTAAACTGTTAACATACTGTTTTATTTTTATTATATGCTATATGTCCTGCATTCATTGAATTTTGAAAATAAAATTTTTTCTCAAAATAAAATTTTTCCCCTACCTACCTACCCTATTTCTTGGGGTCAGGGGACAGGAAACAAGAATATTTTTCCTTTTGGCCTTATTCAGTTTTGAACTTTTCAACAATGTTCAATGAAGAAAAAAATGAAAACTGTCCCTAAATAATGTATTTTACAGGGAAGTAGATGAACAGACACTCCAAAAGACGTTGGACACATTAAAAAATGAAAAGTGCAAGAATAATTTTTTTTTCTAAAATATTGTTTACAGACAAAGACCTTGTATAGGGGTCTGCCTCACAGTATCACTCAAGGCGATCAGCGCTCCTGATCTCGGACCAGTAGAGCTAAAAACTCATTTTACATGAGTTTTTTAAAATAAAAACAGATTTACCTATAAATAGTATCATGTGGCTGATTAAACTTCGTCTCACTAGCCCTGAACAACCTCTCATTTCCCGCCACGGACGTCACACAAATGGCGTTCCAGTATTACGATCCCGATGCTATTTCACACCGGACATTGGCCCCACGATCAACCATTGAATATACATGTATAATCTGTATACAGAGTAAACAAAAAAAGCATTCCATTATGCAAATCTTTCTTTCAAATTATCTTTGCCAAGTCATGTTTTGCATAATTTTTTCTAGTACACATTTGTTTTTTTTTTTTTGTTAATTCAAAACTTTTCCTTCATTGATCAATAATATGTTACTCATAATGTTAGAATAAAATGAAAACATGTACATGTATTAATACTGTACATGTACAGATATATATTTAGACAGACAGTATGCAAAAATGTCTACATCGTGCGCGGATCGAAAAAAAATTCAAATATGAGATCTAGTCATCTACAGGGGTCGCGGTCCACATTACACTAACTTAACAAATTTACCAGGAATAGGAATTTCTTGGACGAGAGAAAAAAAAACTCAAAACAAAGAAAACAAAATCAAAGTTAATTTTTCGTTAGGCCATTCCAATTCTTTCTTTCTTTCATTAGCCAAAAACTGTTTTCAATGAACTAAAAAGTTTAATAAAGTTAATTATGTATAAATTGTACAGTACTCATCTGCCGTCTACCTGAATTTCTATTGACAGGTGGAGGAGTGTATCCTTACAATTTCACATTGATATGAAAAAAAAAACCGACTCGCTCTCGAGCATTCTGAATTGAACATTCCATATACCCTGTTATGCATTTGAAGCTATTTTTAAAGGACTGTACGTATATACATTGAACAAAACTCACTTGTCTATACCTGAATTTCTGTTGACCGGCTCCTTACATGTACAACTTCACGTGGACATAACAAAATCCAAAGACTCATTCCCAGCGTTTTGAATCGAACATTCCCTGTACCCTGTTGTTGAAGCTATTTTTAATGGACTGTGTGCAAAGGCGCTCGTGCGTGAAAAACATGAAGTGTGGCCAGTAGACTCGGAAGTCGGAAATTCACGAAAACTACCGAACCTGAAAAATGTAAAGAAATTTGTATTATATTTTTTGTCTTCGAGAGAAGACTTAGACAGAAATATAGATAATTTCTAAAATGAAATCTAATATATTTAAAATTCTTGGGGGCCAGGACAGAGACTGCATTTATTCCATGGGATTTAGGTCAATGTAGGACTGGGGATCAGGTTGGCATAGCCTTACAGAAGACCTAAACAAGAAAAAAAAATTTCTATAGACTAGGGACACACCATATATTAGCTTAGTTTTCACTGTGATGTGTGCAAAAATAATTTTTTAAAAAGAGTTGCAAAATTATGAAAGAGTGCCGGTAGCTTTACGGTTCTTGGTTCCACGGGGGCTGGCTAAATCATGGTGCCCCCCTTTCTGCATGGAATTTCCAGATTTACAGTGTATAATGATACAATATTTCTAAGAAGAAGTTACAAATAAATAACATTGGATCCTACAGAAAACATACTGACAAACGCCTCTTCATCGTCGCAAACCACGGCCAAAATGTACGATCCTCACATGTAGGAGAGAGTTATATGGGGACTCCGGACCGTGGCTGGAGACGATGATGCCTCTTAGAATGGGGAAGAAATTATAAAGTCTTGTTTTGATCAAACCGACTCAAAAAAGTCTCCTAAAAACAACGAAATGGGGTTTCCCAAGTTTCGCAAAGTTGTTTTTTTATGATATCGTAATCATATGATGTTTTTTTCTTTCTCAAACTCCTCTTACAATGTACACAGTAGCCGTTTGATTTTTATGACGGTGATTGCTTGTGTCCTGTAGAGGTAAATTAAGGCTTCTGAATTTTCTTTTTATAACCCTATCGATTTGGGTCAATTAAATAAAAGTTGAGAAAACTTAACCCAGTCATATTGTACATTTGTTCATACAGTTCCAGGTCAAATTGTGTTCATATATTTCAATATTATTACGTGTAGTTATATTGTGATCAAACATTTCAAGGTCACCGGTACCATTATTACCAAGTTCAAATTAAGGATTAGAATGACCTCCAGGAGGTCATGCCATTAAAACCATTTCATGCTTAATGACGGACTGAAAAATCAACCATTTTCGAGTTTTCTTTGTTGATATTCAAGAAAGAAGTGGTAATCATCAACCAGTTTAATACAAATTTTACCTCTTTTTATCTCTCGAAATATTTTTGTGTCTACCATTTTTAAAATTTTTTTAAAATGGTCACTTTTTTAAATGTGATTTAATATTTCAAAGAAAAAACTGACTGACGTTCTTCAGCAGTAAATATAATTATGAGTTTTACTGCATGTTTAGCTGTCTCTATTTCAAAATAAGGCCATTTGGATATTCGAACACCATGATGATGATCGACGTTGAAGATGAATGTCCAAAAGAATCATTATTTGTCCAGGTTGTATGATAATATGCGGCGACTCTCCATTCTTCTAATCATGATTTTACTTTAAACAGTCTAAAATCTTATATTTGTCTTAAACTTGTTAGCTCATCTGGGCTTTGTTAGCTCAAATGGGCTTTTCTGATCAAAATTTGACATCTGTCCTTCATCGTCGTTGTCGTCCTCGTCGTTGTAAACCTCATTACAATTTCAATTTCTTTTGCAGAACCACTGGTTTAATTTCAACTAAACTTAACACAGAGTATATCCTTGGGTAAAGGCAATTCAAGTGGGTTTTTCAAACAAAGGTTAACCCCCCATCCCCTCTTCCAAGATAAGATAATGAAGAAAAACAATTTGACTGGGATCATTAAAAATTTTCATCTAAAGAATCGTACACTCAGAAAAGATGACACGCGTGGACTCGACGTTGTTTAGTCACTGTAGCTCTCCGGTCTGTCAATACGTATTTTTATGCGCCCAGATCGATAGATCCGGGGCGTATATTGTTTTTGTCCTGTCTGTCTGTCTGTCTGTTTGTCTGCAAACTTTAACCTTCACCATAACTTTTGAACCATGAGAGATAGAGACTTCATATTTGGTATGCATACTCCACTAATAAAGCTCTTTCAAGTGACACCAAGGTCAATGACCTTGTGACCTTGACTGTGACCTATATGCTAAAAATATTTTTTTCCTGCAAACTTTAACCTCCGCCGTAACTTTTGTACCATGGAAGATAGAGACTTCATATTTGGTGTGCATACTCCACTCATAAAGCTCTTTCAAATGACACCAAGGTCAATGACCTTCTGACCTTGGTTGTTACCTTTATGCTAAAAAGAGCTTTTTTGAAAATCTTTCACAATAACTTTTGAATCATAGGAGATAGAGACTTCATAGTTTGGTTTAAATACTCCACTAATTAAGCTCTTTCAAGTGACACCAAGGCCAATGGCCTTGTGAACTTGATTGTGACCTATATGCTAAAAATAGTTTTTTTTTAAACTTTAACCATAACTTTTGAACCATGAGAGATAAAGACTTCATATTTTGTATACATATACATCACTAATCAAGTTCTTTCAAATGAAATCAAAGTCAATGACCTTGAGACCTTGACTGTGACCTATATGCTAAACACAGCGTTTTTCAAGCTTTGCTGCCGCCGGGCGCATAGTGTTTCACAAACACATCTTGTTTCGGAGAGCTACAGTTCTGCAGCTATTGTCAACTTTAACCTTCGCCAAGACTTTTGAACCGTGAGAGCTAGATCTTTCATATTTGGTATCCATACTACACTAATTAAGTTCTTTAAAATGACACCAAGGTAAATGACCTTGTGATCCTGACCGTGACCTTTATGCTAAAAATAGCTTTTTCGAACTTTCGCCATAACTTTTGAACTATGGGAGATAGAAACTTCATATTTTGTTTGCATACTCCACTCATAAGGTTCTTTCAAATGACACCAAGGTCAATGACCTTGTGACCTTGACTGCGACCTATATGCTAAAAATATTTTTTTTCCTGCAAACTTTAACCTTCGCCATAACTTTTGAACCATGAGAGATAGAGACTTCCTATTTGGTGTGCATACTCCACTCATAAAGCTCTTTCAAATGACACCAAGGTCAATGACCTTCTGACCTTGGTTGTTACCTATATGCTAAAAAGAGCTTTTTTAAAAATCTTTCACCATAACTTTTGAATCATAGGAGATAGAGACTTCATATTTTGGTTTAAATACTCCACTAATTAAGCTCTTTCAAGTGACACCAAGGTCAATGGCCTTGTGACCTTGATTGTGACCTATATGCTAAAAATAGTTTTTTAAAAACTTTCACCATAACTTTTGAACCGTGAGAGATAAAGACTTCATATTTTGTATACATACACCACTAATCAAGTTCTTTCAAATGAAATCAAAGTCAATGACCTTGAGACCTTGACTGTGACCTATATGCTAAAAACAGCGTTTTTCAAGCTTTGCTGCCGCCGGGCGCATAGTGTTTCACAAACACATCTTGTTTCGGAGAGCTACAGTTCTGAAGCTATTGTCAACTTTAACCTTCGCCAAGGCTTTTGAACCGTGAGAGCTAGATCTTTCATATTTGGTATCCATACTACACTAATTAAGTTCTTTAAAATGACACCAAGGTAAATGACCTTGTGATCCTGACCGTGACCTTTATGCTAAAAATAGCTTTTTCGAGCTTTCGCCATAACTTTTGAACTATGGGAGATAGAAACTTCATATTTTATTTGCATACTCCACTCATAAGGTTCTTTCAAATGACACCAAGGTCAATGACCCTGTGACCTTGATTGTGACTTATATGCTAAAAATCGTTTTTCAAACTTTGTTGCCGCCAGACGCATATTGTTTCGTAACACATCTTGTTTTATATTACATTGATTTAATTTCCAAAAGAAAACACAAAGTCCTGTATATTTTGTTATGCGGTTATTCTCCATCGATTATCAATAAACGTTTCCAGTATCGTACAGCGTTAATGCAGTGTCTATGGAAAGGCAGCTTCCAACCGAATTGCACTGCTGATACAGATGTAAATCTGTGTATCCCCAACTATAGTAACCAAATGTACGATTTTGCAGCAGCACCATCTCAATGCAGTAATGGTTCTATATTTCCATTTCTAATTTTTCTCTCTGTAATAACCCTTTGAAATTTAGCGGAATTGATTTCTTGATAATTCTACCGGAATGTAAATTAGGCAGGTCGCTAGGTCAGGAGCTAAGGAGGCCTAATATGCATGCACATCTCGTGCGCATCTATCTCGTCTGACGCTAAGGAGGCCAAATATACATGTAAATTAATCTCATGGGATTAAATTTATTTTTTTATTTTTGAAACGATTTGAATGCACCTGTTTGATTAATTAGCTGCAGATTAGTAGCTCTCCCAAAAATATATTGATAGACCGGAGTCTATCAATATATTTTTTGGAAGAGCTACATATCTGCAGCTACCGTTTGATTCACGTAACATGGACAGACATTCGTTTTGTCCGTCACCGTTACGATAATATTCGGGCAATGTCTGTCAACCAGTATGTTATGTAAGAAATTTTAAATTTGAAGTGTTTATGTAATGATGAAGAGCGTGCAGGTTCATAATTTAAAACATTCGGATCATTGAATGTGTATATTGTACATTTAAAGAAAACCAAATTGGGATTTTTAACCCGTTGGCTTTCCATAAATGAAAAGCTCTTTTATTTGTTATCTAACAAAATCTGAAAACGATTTTTTTTTCAAATAAAAAAAATGTCTACCTAACTACCAAGTCTTAAAGTGCAACTGCATACAAAGAATTTTAAAGCTTGGCTTAAAGGCTTGATTTCTATATATTTACATTTCCAATGTCTTTGTCCGAAATAAAATTACCAATTGTAAATGTAATTGATTTCCTCATGAATGTTTTGGCGCGGTTCCAAAAAAAAAAACCACGTGCAGGGCAGGACAACACCTAGAGAGAAGTAGGCTTGGAGCCCGTGGATTGGCGGAATCAAAGCATGTAAATATAAGGAATAACTGTCTTATTTTTCGAATTCATGAAGATGATCAATAGATTGGCTTGTGTGATAATTTTATGCATAAACGCCTTCGGCGTTTATGCAAATTATCACACAGGCCAATCCATTGATCACTTCATGAATTCGAAAAATAAGACAGTTATTCCTTAAATAATAAAATCGGTTGCTCTGGACGCATGATAGTCTTCTCCCAAATTTATAACGATACAATCTGATAATTTCATTAATTTATATATAAATTTTGACAAATTCCCGGACAAAGAGAACGGGCATATACAGATCCTGAAGATTTGAAAAGAGCATATCTTTAGGAATTTATTTCTTATATTATTAGCAAAAGCTTATTATCATATCTGATTACTTACAATTGTAAGATATAAAATGTATTTGGTTCCATTATTCTATCATTTGTTATATAAGAAAGATAACTCTTCACGATTGTGAAAAGTATTTCAACTGAAGGAGTTTATAAGAGTTACTTCCCTTTACACATGAAAAGCATTTCGTAAATTTCATATGAATTATTCTTATGTATATTATCTATTATAATAGTATTATATTTTTATTGTACCAGTATAGTAGTATATTGTGTATTTTTTTAATATTTATTTCAGAGCTAGTTACTATATTATAAACAGGCGCGGATCCAGGAACTGAAGTTAGAGGGGGCGCCAAAAGGAGGCAAGGGGTCTGGGGGCCGCCTTGAGGCCCCCAGTCCTGGTGGGGGCCCAAGGGGCGAAGCCCCCGGAAGCTCCTGGATTCTAGAGATTTTGTACGGTAAATATGAGGTCTATCAAATATACATATTTACATTTTCTAGACGAAACTGTGATTTACGTTAATTTTGACAATTTTAGGGGGGAGGGGGGCGCACCGGGTTCGCCCCCCTTAAATCCGCCACTGATAAATATTGATGATTGATAATTTTTTGTGTAGTTTAGTCCCAGGATTTCTCATCATATATGAAAGATGAAATTACATACTAGGTACTGAAAACATACAACGTATTGTCTGAAAAAAAAGAACTTTTCCATAAACTTTGAGATTTTAATTCAAGAAATATATTGCATTCCTTCCCCGGGGGTGGGGTGAGGGTGCTCACATTGTTTTTCATTCTTTTGTTACAATTTTTAAAAACAATTATTTGAACTTATTTGAATTTGTATTCAAATCTTACCTAGAAAATTAATCTGAATTTTCTGATCTAACCATAAGACTTAGCTACATGTAGATTTCAGATGAAAGTATTGCCAATCAGAACATCAAACTAAATTGCTATTTTCTTTTAAATCGGCGATAAACAACTTTTTTTTAAAAATTCATAAAAGGATACGACATCTCCAAGACCATAAACAGAGTACAACAATATAATTTATATTGAAGTTTTGGATTTCTGTTGTTACACAAGTCACACTATTGTATAATTGATATATTTAAATTAAAAATTAGGTTAAAAATTCAGTAAAATTTAAATTATTTAAAGTCTGTTTTCATTTAATATGTATTCTTGAGACTTGTATTTCCATTCAAATATTTCATGCCTGAACATTGAACACCTTGACCTCATTAAGCTGATACAAATAGGTCAGTAGGTCACAGGTGATTCAGGTGACCTTAAAAGAAACCTACCGACCTATTTGTATCATAGCTAAGCGAGACCAAGGTGTATGTTAATTCTCTGTACTTCAACATAACAAGTAGAATACACACTGTATGTAGAATACATGTACATCCAAACCTCACTACTTTTCTCTCAGTGGGGTGATTAGAAAGAACATTGAATTCAAAGGTTTCAGAAATCATTTAAGGATAAAATACTTGAAATGTTGCAGGTAGACTTCTACATCACCTCAACATTTCCATGCTTTACAAGATATCAATTTGTTCCAGATAGCAAATTTCTGGTTTACATGTATATTTAATTAACTCCCCTGTCAAGATTTTTTCACTGGTCCCCAGCAGTGCTGGAGGAGGTCTGCACAATTTAGATCATGACAAGGAGCACACAGCGGGTGTGACCGATCAGCAGGGGATGCTCACTCCTCCATGACACCTGATCCCACCTCTGATGTCTCAGAGGTCTGTGTTTGCTCTGCTCCTCATTTGTATTGTTTAATGGACTTTGATATTGATTACTGTTCGTTATCTCTATATCTTCGTTACATGTATCTCTATATCCTTCATCTATACATCTTGGCACCCGGGGGCCATTGAGCAGTGAGGGATCTTTTTCTTGCCAACACCTACTGCAACACAGGACCTGGCCCCAAAACCATAAACCGAGAATAGACTTAAGTCAAAATTTTAATTTTCAATATCTTTAGTTCCATTCAATGTATTAGCTTATAAGTTTGCAACTGTGTAAAATACTTAGATTCAAACATTTGTTGAAAGTTTTATTTTATTATCGAAATTATTTCCAATTTTATATCAATTTGAAATTTTGACTTAAGTCTGTTCTCGGTTTATGGTTTTGGGGCCTGGTTAATACTGGTATGGTCTCATCCAAAGAACCTGTCTCCATATCCTGCTGTGGGATTTGAACCTACGATGTGAGGGTCAACACTATTCTCCACAACTCTACAGAAAAGGCTCTAACCACGTGCAGGCAGCTTATTTACAGACTACATGTACATTTACCTAAATGGATGCATTCAGAAAGTACACAACTACTAAATAAATACACATTTATTTACAATAAAAAACAAATAAATACATGTCATATTAGCAAATAAATATAGTACTTTGCTAAAAATTGCATGAAACCTGAAAACAAATTTTAAGGTGGATGTACATGTACACCTGAAAACAAATCTTAAGGTGGATTGACCCAAAAAGCTAAACTGGTTCTCATTTACTTGCTACAAAACCAGTAATTATGAAATAGTGTAGACTGCATCATATAACATACTATGTCAGATGTAGCATGATACAATGCTGCTTAAGGCAAAGCATTAATCTGTGTAGGCACTCAATACGTGCAAGTATTGGTTCAATACACAGCTTACAGAACATCATAGAAATACAGCTGTATCAAACAGCACAGGTGTATAAAGCACATGCTGATCTTTAAAGTACCCAAGCATCCATATATTAATTTACAGAAGGATTTAAAATGATTGAGATGTTTAGTTCTGGAGAGACATTATCGTTTACCAAGATTAATTAACAATTTAGAACCCATAATGACTGAGCATACATGTACTTTGAATCTCTGCAAACTTAATTGTCTTACAAACCAGTTCTAATCTCTGAACAAGACTTAATTCTCTTCAATGATGCACACTTAAAACAAGTTGGTCAATCACTATTACTTTTACTGTACTAAGTGTTCACTAAAAAAAGATTAAACACTGAACATTATGTGTGACTGCAAAATTCATTAATGTGTAAATGCATTTAAATGTAAATGAATTTCATGAAAACAAAGCAACATTTTTAAATACCATATAATACAATGTACAACATTATTGTCCTATTTCTATGCTTCCCTTGCCCATAGAAATTAATAAAGAATACAAACTACATGAAATTCTAATACATCCAATAATCATAGATCTACGATAAAAACTAACAAGAGGCCCATGGGCCACATCGCTCACCTGAGCACTGTGGCTTGGAAAAAGTAGAAAATTGGTTTATTATTGAATAGTTGAAATCCAAAAGTAGCTCCATGAGCAATCATGGCTTTGCTATTCTTGATAAGATGATTTTTAAAGAATTTTCATATATATGTCTATGTAAAACTTTGATTGGCCACTTTGGCCCCACCCTACCCCCTCGGGTCATGATTTGAACAAACTTGAATCTACACTACCTGAGGATGCTTCCACATAAATATGATCAATTATGGCTTTGTCATTCTTGAGAAGAAGATTTTTAAAGAATTTTCCTATATATTTCTATGTAAAACTTTGGTCGGCCATTGTGGCCATGCCCTACCCCTGGGGGTCATGATTTGAACAAACTTAAATCTACACTACCTGAGGATGCTTCCATATAAATATGATCAATTCTGGCTTTGTTATTCTTGAGAAGAAGATTTTTAAAGAATTTTCCTATATATTTCTATGTAAAACTTTGGTTGGCCATTGTGGCCCTGCCCTACCCCCAGGGGTCATGATTTGAACAAATTTGAATCTACACTACCTGAGGATGTTTCCCCATAGGTTTCATCTTTCTTGGCACAGTGGTTCTTGAGAAGAAAATTTTTAAATCATACCACCAAATTTTCATTAATTCCCAATTATCTCCCCTTGAATGAGGGCGTGGCCCTTCATTTGAACAAACTTAAATCCCCTACACCCAAGGCTTTGTGGCAAGTTTGGTTGAAATTGGCCCAGCGGTTCTTGAGAAGAAGTCGAAAATATGAAAAGTTTACAACAACGATGACAACGACAACAGACAACTGACAAATTGTGATCAGAAAAAGCTCACCTGAGCCTTTGGCTCAGGTGAGCTAAAAGTTGACCATAATTTATGAAACTCCCTAACCCAATTACCCCCCCCCCCCTCCAAAAAAAAAAATCATTGAGACTAATATAAATTACATGAAACTACATGAAATTCTAATACATACAATAACCCTAGATATCTGACAGAAATTATAATGTATACAATATAGTAAATGAAATTCCCTAGCCCCATTAATCCCATATAAATGATAGAATTTATAAAGAATACAAAACAACATGAAATTATAGTATACCTAATAACACAAGATTTATGATAGAAATCATAATTTTTAAAAATTACACTAAATTAAATTCCCTAACCCCATTAAACCCATCCCCTCCCCCAAAATTCAAAGAAACTATTCCTATAAAGAATACATAAATTATCTTCATAAAATTCTGAAAATATCCCTCAAATTTAACCCCAAACACATCATCATGATCATAGAAAATAGAATATTTTACAATGCCATCAAAATTCCCATAAAACAATAACCCATGATATAACAAAGAAAGTATAAAGTACACAAACAACTACATGAAATTTCTATGACCCCAGTAACCCCTAATACATGAATATCATAGAAATTATAAAATATACAAAACTACATGAAATTTCTATAACCCCAGTAACCCCTAATACATGAATATCATAGAAATTATAACATACACAAAACTACATGAAATTTCTATAACCCCAGTAACCCCTAATACATGAATATCATAGAAATTATAAAATATACAAAACTACATGAAATTTCTATAGCCCTTGTAAGTAACCCCTATTACATGAATATCATAGAAATTATAAAATATACAAAACTACATGAAATTTCTATGACCCCAAAAACCCCTGATACATGAATATCATAGAAATTATAAAATATACAAAACTACATGAAATTTCTATAACCCCAGTGACTCCTAATACATGAATATCATAGAAATTATAAAATATACAAAACTACATGAAATTTCTATAACCCCAGTGACCCCTAAGACATGAATATCATAGAAATTATAAAATATACAAAACTATATGAAATTTCTATGACCCCAATAACCCCTTATACATGAATATCATAGAAATTATAAATCATACAACATGAAATTCCTATAACCTCAATAAACCCTAATTCATGAATATCAAAGAAATTATAAATTATACAATACAACATGAAATTACTATACACCTATTACAGATATATAACAGAAAATGTCAAGTCTATAGTTATACATTGTACATTTAAATTGTCAGTTATCCATGAAGTTCAATCACAGACTTTTCTGGTGTTTTGCTCAGCTCCAGTCTCTATGGAAATTCTTGGAAGAACACAGAATTATAGCGAAAATATCATTGAGTCTATTTGGAAATGTTTGGAGGAAGACAGAGAAAATATCTCCCAATCTGCACCAGTCTGTATGGAAATGTTTGGAGGAAGACAGAGAAAATATCTCCCAATCTGCACCAGTCTGTATGGAAATGTTTGGAGGAAGACAGAGAAAATATCTCCCAATCTGCACCAGTCTGTATGGAAATGTTGAGAAGAACACTGATAGGGAACATATCTCTGGACTCTATCTCCACAGCTCCTGTTTGAGTTATTCCAGGCAGAGCTCCCATTGTCTGACACTATAGAAATACAATAATACCGGTACATTTATACTAACTTAAAGATATTTATTTTAAAGTACAAGCATTTTGTGTATTTATTATAACTTTAATAACAAGATGTGTTTGTGAATCACTGATACCCCGTATAACGGCTTATGGCGAGGGTTGAATTCTCTCAAATACAGGTCAAGGTCAAAAGTGTTGGTACCCAAAGGATGGTCTTATTACAAGGAATATACCTGTGAATTATGAAAGCCCTTGATAGTTCTAACTGTTCAAAAGTTATGACCAAAATTAAAGTTTTTAAAAAGTGGGTCAAACTCTTAGGTCAAGGTCAAAAGGCCAAAACAATTTATCTTGTCACAATAAATAAACATGTGAAGTATGAAAGCTCTAGCTAGCTCTAACTGTTCAAAAATGATCGCCAAAGTTAAAGTGTGGTATTTTATTCATTTGATGGAACCCAAAGAAAGGTCTTGTCAAAAGAAAAAGACCTGTGAAATATGAAAGCTATAGCCTCACCCACTAAATAGTTATGGGCTAGGTTAAAGTTGATAACAGACAGACAGATAAACAGACAGACAGGACAAAAACAATATACCCCAGGATCTTTCGATCATGGGGCATAAAAACTCAATATTGTTGATAGTAAAATATTCTTAGCTTTATTGAATAAAAACACAAAATTTTATTTTTTTACTGTGATATTTATCATACATGTAAAAGTTTTAAGGTAATGTTAATCCATTATAAAAACAACCTTTTTTGCCAAAATAAAGGTGTTAATTTAGCAACTCACCAAGTCTGGTAGTTTCAAGGTCAAACATAATTCTTCCGCTTATGAATGGCCCCAAATTTTTGGTTCTGTAAATATTGACATGTCAACAGACCACTTTCACTAAAAGTCTGAAATAATAATTAAATGAAACAAATATGTTTTTTAAAGAATGAAACATTAAAATATATTCTCATCATTTAATATTCATGAATATGCATTTGGTGATCTGTACGAAAGTTCGAGGCGGAATAGGCATGGCTTGGGCATGGCTAAGACACGGAATCCGCACAGGTTTTTTAAAAGCTGCACGGGTTCTGCATGTCTAAGACACGGACATGGCTTTTGTGTCTGAAAGTAAGGAATCCTCACTCACAGAAAACCGTGTAGAGGCACAGAATCCGTGTCCGAGGGAGACGGTTTTAACTCAGGCGGGTTTTGCTTCAAACTATTTATTTATATCTCACAGCTTTTTACTGAGCATGCTCAATCATAACTTCCTTTATTTGAATATTAAATTGGAGGGATTCATGGTCATGAGCTAAGAATGAGTCTTTTTGCTCTAGTTAAAGGATATTATACTAATAGATGTCAGTTGAAATTGTATTTATGTCAGTCTGGGATAATTTTTTCACTTTTGAACTAAATGCAGTAAGTGTAATCTAGAATAAATAAGTCAATTTTTCTATTTTCATGATCTTCCTGTATTGCAGTGTTGACAATGAACATGATTAAATAGTTATTAGGTTTATATGAATGACTTTAGTTGGACTTTCACTGATCCTTTATAGAATATATTTTATGTGACATTATTGTGCTAGCTAAGTTAAAGTTTCACTTAAGGTCATATGCAATGTAGTTTTAACTTTATTGAGTTCTTCCCTGAAGTTGAAGTGTTCCACTAAATGAAGGACCCGTGTGCAATACTTTTAATGTCTATATATGGATTTGTACACCTCTTCTAACAAAATTTATGATGGAAAAAAAATCTGGAAATTAAATTTTGTAATTTTTGTGCATTTTTCTTTGAATAATGCACAAAATTTCACAATTTGATATCTTTTCAAAACCCCTGGTAACGCATGCTGATTTTTTGTCCAAGAACATTATCAGTGGGTGAGGTACGTTGCGTATGTCCTTAAACTAAATTCTTTCTCAGATTGTGCAAAATTAGCAGCTCTGCTACTAGATTAAATTACAATTGAATATTGTACATTATCATTAAAATCTTAATTAAAAACTAGCATGGATTGTAACTGATAAAGTTAATCTTTAACAGAAAGTAAATGGACACATTCATATAAGATTTTTACTTTTAAAATTCTAAAACTAAGCATTAATGTAAAGCAATGTGAAGTTAGTTTGGTTTCAGTCACCATTTTGGAATCCACAGTTACATCAGGGGATTCTCTAAAAGCCATGACCTATATCTAAACAAATGCACAGATCCCATGACTCCTTATATGCTATACGGCACGGCTTTTTTGACACGGGTTTCCAAAAAAAACGTGTCTCCATATATGGAAAAGGACATGGATTTCAGACACGGGTTCACAGAATCTGTGAGTCCATATATGGAAATGGTTTTCTGACATGGATTTTGTAAATCTGTGTGATCTCATTTAAATATTTCGGCCAATATCCCGTGCCGTGTCCGTGCCTTAACCACTTATAGGCATGGCTTTCCATACATACTTTATAAGGAGCACGGAATGCTAAAGCACAGCTAGGTTTCTGGAGACGGAATCCGTGCCTGAGCTGTGTCTAAGCCGCCCGGACTGTTTTGTACGGGGTCAGTAAATGAGATGTGAAACTTGAATGTTGATATTTACCATAATGATGATGGACAGTTGACCCAGGCAGGTATGCAAATTAAAATTAATGTGTCGTTTTCTCAGCAAGTTGATTCTATCAGTCTTTGCCACATCCCTGAAGAAAGTCAAATCAGAAGTGAGAATAACATCATATACAATTATATGGACTCTTTTGGTGTTGGATATGGTTTTAGGTCTCACACAAGGAAATAATTTCACAATATATTACTATATAGCTTGAATTAAATTATTTAATTAATTAGACTCTCAGCAGAAAATTCATGAAAGAGAAAATAAAGATTAATACTTAAACAAAAATTTGAGATCAGAAAAAATATGCCTTATGCGGCTTTTAAGAAAGAAAATTGACAGTAAACTTACCTATCCCGAAATGCACGTGGGATTCACATGTTTTTGACAAACAGCCTACACACCATCCAGGAAGTTGCATCATGCGTACCTGAAAAAAGAGTTCCTTTTAATTCAGTGGGATAATTCTGCTTAAGATATGATTTTCCTAGTACATGAGTCCAAATTTAAAACTGTATAGGCCTAAAACAAAATGCCAAAAAATGAAAAAAGGAAAAAAAAATTGTCTCTATATATGTATGGAACTTTAATTGACTAAGTTCATTTTCATTGGCTATTTCCTTGTGTCTTACCCCTTAAGACAATTAAAAGTTAATGAAATAAAATGAAAATTGCAGAAAATGTCAATTATTTATTTATCTTTCATATGCTAGTGCCAAAAAATTCATTCTTGTCCTTAAGGGATGAAAAATAGGAGATAACTCTTCCTAACAGTTTATTGAATTTTAGGCTAAATTTCTGTACAAATTCATCTATAGTATATTGATTTCAAAACTTAAAAAAAATTAATGAGTGAATTATTGAGAAAAAAATTGAATGAAATGAAAGCTGAGATATTGGAGTTTTTCTACTAAAAATAATTTTCAACTCTAATTAATGAGCTCTAATTAGCTAAGAAACAGGAAGTTAACTGATTTTAAAGGAATTAATTAGCAAAAAAGTGAAAATCTTAAATCTTAAACAAAGTCAGAGACTGGTTAAAATGGTGTCATAAGAGACTTCAATAATGTATCTTGGAGCTTTGGTAACAGTGATCACTGATTTAAATGGCTGGTGATTAAAGATAAGGATGGGGGATGATGAGGCTTTTCTATCAGTCATCAAAGAATGGAGTTTCTCTTAGAAGACCTGGCAGCTCTAAAATAAATAAACAATACAAAAGTTTACAATACTTAAAAATGTGCACCACATACAATATAATTTTCTTAGAAAAAGTCTACAAGTATACAGTTAAATAATTATCATGCCAAAAAAAGGACCAAAATGGTTGCATCAACATCAATACAAAAAAGGAAGAATTCCTCACAACAAAGGCCAGAAGAAAATCGGGACCACCAGCCCAGACCAACTTCTAGTTCCCATAAGAAGACTAAGTAAAGAGGAGTTTCAGGACATTGTACGGCCACAGAAAAATGGATTGTTTGCAGTTATAGATGCCGAGAGCCGAAACAGTGAGATGAAGTTTCTACGACCCGGGCCAAGTGAGGTCCAGCCAGTAGACACCTACATGGAATCTGTGTCAGATGACCCAAATTCAAAATTATACAAAGTACTTCACCAAGAAAAGACTGCTAAATTGTGGAACAATGCATTTATAGTTAACACTCACATAAGTTTCCAGACTGTGATGGTCCACTGGACTGGTATCAGCATGGGGAGGAAAAACAAGGCCTGGCATGGATCCTTTCCATCCGATGTAAGAAGTGCCACTATACCAAAGCTTTACGAAGAGGTGAGAAGATCTGGCAGGGGATGGAGAGCTGTGCAGCTGAATGCGGTCATGTCTGTCTGTCACCTGGGTACCAGTCTTACAACAGAGGGTATGCGTGATATGTTTCTTGGTGCAAATATTGAACCAGCGTCAGCCGCCAACATGCAACAGACCTGCAACAAAGTGAGAAAAATTATTACCATGTAAATAAAAACAGTATGAAGAAAATTCTGCAGAATATTCAAGAACTTAAAGAAAAATGTGGACTTCCTGATACCCCCATCAGAGCAGAAGGAGATGCTCGGTACAATTTATTATGCCACCTTCAGTTCCATTGGGAAATCCCCATTCCAAGCTGCCACCCAAGTGACGTATACCATAAGTGAAAATGTAACCCAGAGGAAAAATGTGGTACATGTTGCAGTTTTCTGTGGGAATAAACTATGCAAGAAAGGTGCACAACTACGAAGCAAATGAAAGGAGATTACCTGCATAGGACACAAAGACTGCACTGCAACCATTCCTTCGGAGACCACCATTGGAGATGAGATGAGATGGCCCACTTATTGTTTTGGTGAGTTACAAAGTGATGTCCGTCCACTATGGTCATATCCCATTTCACCAGTGATGGAGACAGTGCTGCTACATCTGGTGCATCTGAAAAACAAGGACATGTGATTGAAAACCTTATAACCGCTTGATCCAAAACAGAACAGGCACTTATTATCTTACACAATAAAAGTACGTCATTACATAGATAATATATAAAAATAAATTATAAGATTGATTTAATACTATAAATATGATCCATTTTGGCTTAGTTATTCTTGAGAAAAAGATTTTTAAAAAAAATTCTTATATATTTCTATGTAAAACTTTGGTTGGCCATTGCGGCCCCGCCCTATTTCCGATTTGAACAAACTTGAATCTACACTACCTGAGGATGCTTCCATATAAATATGATCAATTATAGCTTTGCTATTCTTGAGAAGAAGATTTTTAAAGAATTTCCCTATACTAGTATACTTCTATGTAAAACTTTGGTCATGCAACCATTGTGGCCCTGCCCTATCCCCGGGGGGTCATGATTTAAACAAAATTGAATCTACACTACCTGAGGATGTTTCCCCATAAGTTTCATCTTTCCTGGCATAGTGGTTCTTGAGAAGAAGATTTTTAAAACACCACCAAATTTTCATTAATTCCCAATTATCTCCCCTTGAATGAGGGCGTGCCCGGCGTGGCCCCTCATTTGAAGGAACTTGTCAATGAATTCCATTCACCCAAGGATACTTTGTGGTAAGTTTGGTTGAAATTGGCACAGCGGTTCTTGAGAGGAAGTCGAAAATGTAAAAGTTTACAGACAGACAGACAGCTAGACAGACGGATGCCAGACAAAATGTAATCAGAAAAGCTCACTTGAGTCTTCAGTGAGCTAATAAATTGGATATAGATAATAAATTCTGGCCAAATTATGTATAAGTGCATGCTAAACAAATACCGGGGGTATCTTAAATTATTTCGGTAAAACTAAGCAATTCAAGTTAAAGAGGAGGGAGGTCAAGGTCACAGGAATGTGCAAGGTGAAGTTTTTGATGCAGTTGAATAGCTCTCACTAATACATATCAGCATATTAAGTTTGATAAAAATATCTTGAATGATTTAATGAAACTTAGCTTAACACTTTTTTTAAGAAAAGAGAGGTAAAAGGAAAGGTTGGGGTCAAAATGTTGTTGCGGTTGAATTCAAGCTGACATCAGTATGAATTTACTTTTAACAAATGAAGTTTGATAAAAATATAATAAATGGTTTATTTAAAACTTAGATAAACACTAATTTTAAAAAGTGAGGTCAAGGTCAAAGAAAATGTCAAGGTCAAAATAAGTTGATGCATTAATAGCTCTCAGCAGTATGTATCAACAGTCAGGGGCATCATGGAATCAAGTTATTTTATAAAATAACTTGTTTAGGTTACTGCGCTTATGACTATACAAAGAAGTAACTCATTTGAGTTAACTCTTAAAAAGTAGAATACCTATCAGTTTGGCCAAAAAACATCAATATGTTGAGTTTTCTGCTGATTAAAGATGATGTAAGGCTGAGAAAGTTGTAAATATATGTACTTCTTTTAATAAACTTAACAGACTTAATAACTCCTAGGAAGTTAGGATGATCGATATTAAAAAAATATCACGAATTTTTAAAGGAAAGATAATTTCATTTCATGAACATTTCAGAGGTCAATTACACGTGCATCTTCCCCCAATTTTGCCAACACTGAGATTGATTTTCTTATAATCTTTGGATATTACTGTACAATCTCTAAGTCTTAAATTTTTTTGTGCAAAGCTGTATATTTTTGTGCAAGAGTTCTAAAGTGAGGTGGGTTAAGGATGAAATAACAGAAATCACCGTGTATATCCCAACATGCGGGGTGTATACTATGTTGTGCACCGGGTGTATGCTTCCGAAGCGAGAGAAAGGGGGTCAATGTACTTTCTTTGTCCGTTTTCTCAACTTACGGATATTTTTCGCCAGAAAGCATATGCCTACGGAAGAAAGCATTATCTAAGCAGTATATGGATACCTATGAATCCACTGGACACCTTCTAGTTTTATCAAACACCTCAACACAATTCCGAGGATCGGAGCAAGATTGACGTTACACTGTGTTTATGATCAAATATCAGAACAAAGCTTTGCTGTATCATCACTTTTATATTAATTATTGTTAAATACATGTTTACAATATAAACGTTTGTACAAATTGTCTGTAAATAAAACAGTTCGTATATAGAGATTTTGACGAAAAATCAATGTTGTGTCCGGGGTGTATGCACCCCGTGCACAACATAGTATACACCCCGCATGTTTGGATGTACACGGTGGAAATTGTGTTATGATTTGTGGAATTTCAATGTGCTAGATTGTAAAGATAGATTCCCATGTCAAAGTGGAAGGCAGTCTGTTGGCAGTTATTAAGTCTTCCCAGTTTTATTTTTTAAGCAGTTTATTAGAAGTTCCCTTAGCCTTCCATGTCCCTCAAACAAGTCGATTTAATATTCATAGAAATAGGCGCTTCAAGGCAGTTTTTCTTAGCCTTCCCAGTTTTCAACCAGTCATGAAGCAGTTATTTTCAGCGAAATATTTAAATGAGTGTAAAAATACTGCTTGAAACTGCAAATCACTGCTTCAGAACTGTTAATCCATTTCCATTTATGGTTGTGACTAATGAATATTCAAAGCAATATGATGATGCTGAAACTGGTACACAAATGTACAATTTTAAATTGAAACCCGGCCAAAATATGGATAAAATATTTCCAACTTGGCATAAAACATTAATAATCCATGAAATACAGTTAAACAACAAAATTGTAAGTTAATTATTTATCAAATTTTCCTAAGTCTGAATTCCAGTTAAAAACATTAGCAAAATTTAATTTAGAAATACACTTACTAGCAAAAAAAAACCCCAAAAAACAGCTAAATCCCATTTCAAGTAATTCTGAAATTAATCAGCAATATATCACAAATTCAAACAACCAGCAAATTTTAACCAAGTCCAATTTCTCAGTCAAAATGACTAAAACCTGATCAAAACTTAATTCTTACAAAATTCCACAAATATTCCAAAAGTTCCTCAAAAATTCTTAAAATAACCCTGGCTCTTCTTAAAATAAAACTTAAAAGTACATAATTTAATCTAAATCAAAACGCCCAACCCATACTAATTCCTTACCCCTAAAACACAACTTTTCTAATCAAATCAACCTAGCAGAAAGTTAAAATTCCTTGAATCTCTTTCTTTTATACAATATAAAAGTAGGAAAACGTTGGACACGTTCATCTTTTACGATCGGGCTCGACCTACACTATTTACGCAAACATTCCACCAGTTTAACTTTACAACAAGGCAATAAACCTTCAATAGTTTACTAAAAACAACTTAATCTGCAAGAAAACAGGATTCCGTCCACAAATCTATGGCTAATCTACTACGGAAAACCAATTAAAGTCCCTGACACATGGAGTTAGTTCAAATAATTACACAACTTTACTATACTGCTATAATCACTAAATCAGCCGATTAGGCGATTTCTTCGTAACTCAAAACATAAGCACAACTATTTCAACTCATGTGAATCACTTAAACTTGTCAATAATCACCCATCAACTATATGCAAAGCATAACTTTATACATTTCCCTGCCTTGTCAAGTAACTACGATAACACATACAAAATTCATCTCAACTCTCCTACTGTAAATTGTCAACAATAATCAGGTCCCATAACTATAAAACTAATCTGTCAAATCACTGGAGCCATTACAATATATCGATCATTATTCATTCAAGGCAGCTAGGCCACATATATATTGTACTTACCACTTGTTTAAATGTCTACATCATTATTTCAATAGATTTCAAGCTTTGTGGCTAGCAGGCTCCCCCTGTATTGGCCAATCGCCTTTTGTCCAACAATACACATGGCAGCCATGCATGCAGAATAAAAAAAAAAATTGGCGGGCAGTTGTAAGCTAGGTTCCTGTTGATTATATTTGTTGGAACATTGAGCCCAACATTAAAATTTCTCATGAACCCAATCAAATTATACAAGGAAACCACTTTGAACTACAGTGTACTACTAACAAAACTGTTTAGGAAAAGTGTCTTGTCCTCAAGCATATGCAGCACTGCTAGGGAAACTGGTAACTGCTTAAAAACTGCTTAGGAAAACTGTTTACTCCCAACGCCCTAGCAGTTACTAAAGAGCAATAAAAACCAGACTACTTGAAACTATTTGAAAACTGTTAAAAATTTCTAAAACTGCTAAAGAAATGCCAAATGACTGCCTATATAGGCAGTTCACTTTCCTGTATGAAAATTTGAGGCGGATTCCGCCTGGAAATGAGACGGATTCTAGGCGTAATGTGTATTTTCCAGGCGTAATTGAGCAGGAGACGGAATATTTTCAATTACGCCTCTAAAGTTACGCCTGGAAAATCAACAATTCCGCTTGGAATCTGGCAGGAATTTTACACAATTTGACGCCTTATCTTTTACGCCTGGAATTTAGCAGGAATTTTTGGACTTAGACTCTATACTTTCAGAGCAGAGAGGGAATTTTGGAACTTAGAAATTTTACCAGCAGGAATTCCTAGGCGTAACTGAACTTAGAAATTTTACCAGCAGGAATTCGTAGGCGTAACTGAACTTAGAAATTTTACCAGCAGGAATACCTAGGCGTGAATGAACTTAGAAATTTTTCAGACACAAATATGACTTAACAGTGCATTCAGTTAATGCTAGCAAAAATAATATCAATATGTATACATGTATATATAGTATTATAGTGTTTTATTTCCAGCAAACATGAAAATTGTTTATAATACTATTACAAAAGAAAAAGTTTGCTATTCATATATCCAATAACATCATTATAATCATTTTTGAAAGTCATTTCAGTCACCTTCTAGTTTGTTAGGAAACCGACATACATAAAATGTGTTCAAATCATTGTCATCGCCATCAGTTTGAATTTCCAGAAACAAGCACCCTTCCTTAATTTTTTTAATGGGAACAAAAACACAATCATCAGTTTTTGTAACTTTCAGCACATGGGAGTTCTCAGAATAATGTACAGATTCAAGTTTCTCCTTAAAAGCCAGAACTGTGGTCTGATCATGAACAATAGTAAAGAGAAAAAATCTAACACGACCAAAGCAAAAATTACTCCCATCCTTATACATGTACATCACAGTAGAATTATCACGTTTCATCATTCTTTGGTATTGTAAACCATATACAATATGATTGAAAAAATCTATTCTTTTAAATGTTCTAAACTTCTCATTAACTGGAGCATAGCCAAGAAAATCACAAAGCTTTTTGTACTCATTCTCAACCAAAACTCTTAACTTAATTCCACCTAATACATACACTCCTTTTTCTATCATTTCTCCTCTTATTAACAAATTAAGAGATTCAATGGAATTGAACAATTTCTCTAGTTTTGATCCTTCAACAGTACTTTCTACAAATTTCTGTTTTAACTCAGGGAGTTTTTGTACAAAAGATATACCTGTGACAATTTGACTATCAATGTTTTGTGTGCCTTGAATCATCTTTAAAAGAAAACCATTTTTGTCTTCGAAAGAAAAACAACTATGGGTGTACAGAGGTCCTAAAACACGCACACTATCTGCTAAATGTACAAGCTGATGAATGTTAAGCGTCATAAAACATTTTTCATATAAATATTCAAAATCTGCGCAAAAATTGAAAAGCAATGCTTCAGCCTCTGATACTTCTGCTTCAGTACTACCTTGTTTTAAAAGAATATGAATACCATTTACAAAGTTTAAAAAATGACTAAATCTTAGGTTGTCTAAAATGCCAAATAAAACAGGTGCTCCAAAGTACAACAAAAATGAACGATATTCAGAAGCTTTCCAGTATTTTAAATCATTTTCAATGGAACGAGGTAATCTAGATATATCTAAAGTTGGTTTTAAGTTTCTCAATCTGTTATCAACATCTTGGACATGTTCATGAAAACTTAAGTTTTTTGATTTAAATTCAGATGAAAACCAAAGACGCAACAACAATTTTTGCACACCCAAAAGAACCCCATGCATGTAATCAATAGCTATTCCACTAACAATATTGAATCTGGGGAAAAATGTAACCCAAGAAGGTCCTTTCACTCCATTTACACTGAAACCAGTTCTTCTGTGTTCTAAATTGTCCATGGCTTGCTGTGCATCACGATGGACATCATTAACTGTTCTCTCAGGACCTTTTGGGTGCTCTGGTTGATATGGAAACACATGTGTATGTCCTTTCCCACGCTTTGAAGTTTCGCCCTTTTGCAAACATTTCCAACAGGAGTATGATCTGTTATACTGTACACCATTGCAGACCAGGCTACGAGCAGGAAGATCAGCTGTACCGCATAAGAGATATCCACTGCAGGTAAAATTTCCTCGAAATGGAGAAAAACATTGAATTCCTTCATGAAGCTTCTTAAAACAATCCAAGAATGGTGATAAATAAGTCCCCATGACTGGTTTATTTCGACCAAACCAGAGTCCTGCCATTAACATGTTTTCTTTTAACATCCGCAATTTGTAGGGCAGTTCATTTATCACCAAAAATAATGGCCACACGGAAACCTTACTACTTTTAAATACTGGCGCACCATCAGTGTTAAAGGTGAATGAAATATTTTCCTGTTTTGATAATGGTCCATCATTTTCACAGTATGATTTGTAGAGCTGTCCATCATATACATCCTCATATCTCCCTTGAATATTTTGTCTTTGAAACCTATGTTCAAGTTTTTCATAGAATCCTTTCTGAGAAAACAAGTTTTTCACTTGGCTGTCAACAGACATTTCCAAGAAATACTCAATTTCACTATCATTTAAATTTTTACCACATCCACTATATGGGCATTTTATCTCAGTGCTAGACTTTAAGTATCCATTACAATGTGGACAATAAAAATGCTTAATCAGTGGGTTTTTTAGATTCTTGAAAAACTTTTTGTAGTCATGTAGACTTGTGCAAAGTGTATGGCCATTTGGTAAAACATATGAGAAAATGTTCAGCAACTGCAAAATGCCGTCACTACTGATGTTGTGTTTCATGCAGAATGATGAAAACAAGAGCATAAATGTTCCAAGTGTGATAGAGGCATCTGGATAAAGAAGCTGGTCATCATCTGTTTCATTTTCAATGTACTCCTTCTCTTGAAAACTTTCATCAAATTCAAGTTCAGCATCAGATTTAGCCATTAAATCTGTACAGTTCCAAAATTCTTCCTCCCAGAAGTCATCAACAGCATCTTCAAAGTTTTCTTCATTTTCCTCAATTTCTGGAAGGATTTCATGTTCAAACACTATATTTGAACCTTGTTCAAGTTTTTCTGTTTCCACTACCTCTTCATTGCTGTTTACTATGACCTCAGGCTCCTTAAAATCTTCCTATAAAAAAACAGAAACAAAAATATATAATTACTAGTAAGTAAAAATATCCTAAAAGCAAGTCCAGCGATGCATTTTGGCAATATGTAAATACGGAGGAAATTCGAATTTTTTTACTTTACAACATTCTTAAGAGATGATCTTGTTCGGTGTATAATGCAACATGTTGGCTAAGATTTAGCAACAATTTACTTTGAAATACATTTCATTAAATTTAGGATTTAAATATTTTCATGCATTATGTTATTTTTGCACATCATAAAACTTTGCATAATTCTCGGTTAAATTGGCTTTATTTTTAATTACGCTCACCTAATTCCGATTTTTGTACATAATGCATTGCACAGCCATACACGATAATATTAATACTTACTAAATATGAGACGTATACCATGGTATACGTCTCTGATATGTATGGAACATCTCGTTTAACTGTAGTAAACAGTAAAAATTCGAACTAAACAGGAAGTAGAATTCTAACATCCAAAAAAATACGTCTGAAGATCCGGATTTTTTTCATATCGCGTGTTTTTTTTTTTTTAATCATTTTATAAATGTACCTGAGTTTTTGAAGCTGTTGATATCGGTTGTGGGTTATATTGGTCACATTCTAAGACACCCGTTGAGTAATGATTTGTATCTTCAGCATGAGTTTCACCAGACGTTATGAGGTTAATATTTCCTTCATCACTTGGATTTGATGCTACAAAAGGCTCTTTTTCAACAGGTTCGCTTTCCCAACATTTATATGGTCCTCTCCGTTTCTGATTTTTTTTCGGCCCCATCGCTGAAAAACTCCTGCCAGAGTTCACAAGATCTGCGTTGACCCCCTGTTGACTATGTTGACTGGGGATTAGTTTGGGAAATCGTAAAACAATTACCAGTGCACTTTATTTTGTATGGAAATAAATTCCCCATTATGAATCCTAAATGAGCCTCTTGCACACCAGGGATGCGGCGTGTTATTTGATACCACAATGGTCAGTTTCCGAGCATCGTTATCAGTTTAGCCACACCGTCCAATTACTTGCAAGATACTCAGTAGCTGCTGACCACTTCGAAATCATGGAGATGTATGCCTGTATTTTTTTCACAGAAGATGCAAGCTTGAATGTAGTTGGAAAAAACAACAAAAGTTTGAAAGTTATCAATGACGAGTGGGAGCCAAGGGGAAAAGTAGAGATGTTCTGGCCAGGGAAAAGCGCGGGGCAGCGGATTCTGTTTCATGGCACAATTGTTAAAATCGGTGGTAAGTCTTATAAATCATGTTACAATCAATTTCTTGAAATCTAAACTACTTTTTGAAAATGAACCAATATAAAATAGATAGAAATTTTATCAGTTAAAATTAGAATTTGAGATTAGACCTTATAACCATGATAACTTGATGGGGAAAAAAGTTTGAATTTCTGAATCACGTGACAGGAACTGGCGCGCCATGCGCTCTTTGTTCTAGGTTTGCGGAATATAAATGTGCGCCTCTGATGATAAACTGGTTCGGGGGGGGGGGGGGGGGGGGGGTACTATATAGTAATCTCACTTGCAGAAATAACACTCCTATTGTTCTTTCCATACTTTTTTTTAAAGGGAAAAATCCAAATTTGGGAGATTTAACTTTAAACCAACTTCTAAACATGCCGATTGGGCATGCTCACAGGTAGGTTTATAATATAAATATGTATGAACCCTATTGATATGTAAAAAAAGTAACCTTTACTTTTTTTACATATCAATAGGGTTCATACATATTTATATTATAAACCACGACCCAAGTACCTGTGGGCATGCTTGGCAGACTTCGCCCTTCCCCATCTCCACCTCGCTGCATCATAACTTAATTTAACTGATCTTATAAATAAAACCATTTAATGTTTAGTTTAAATCATTTACACCGAAATGGTTCTACGCCTCTGTTTCTTCACAAAATCTACCCCCTTGTTCTCGAATTCTCATTGGCTGTCCCAAAATAAATTCGATCAAGGTCAAATGTGGCGGACAAATACAAGAACCGATACATATGTAAACATGGTTTACAATTCAAGTTGTTACGTTAACATACATGAAAAATGACCAAGATATTAATGGACTATTCATTATGTATCTTGTGTAACTTCAGGTGAACGAGGTAAGGAATGATAATGAAATTCTAGGCGTAATGAAATCGATAAATCAGTGCAAGTGCAGTGAGGCCCTACGTGGGTATCAGCATGGGTATAGGTAGTCCGAAATATCTGACGTTTTCCAGGCTTTTTTACGATTTTGATATTTTACATTATTTTTCCTGGCATGTAAAATATCAAAATCGTAAAAAAGCCTGGAAAACGTCAGATATTTCGGACTAGGGTATAGGCATATAATCGTAAATCACTTAAATCTTTCTATTCAACCACTTGAAGAAAATATAATAGTCACTTGGAACTTTTAATCAATAATATTTTTTTTCATTATATAGGGTACGACCTTAGAACATTTATCATTTTAACAAAAGAACACTATCTACATAATACTCTACTTTGGTTTAACATATTGAATATATATTTTAAATAAAATTTGTATGTTTACTTTATTTAAGGAGTTATTTCAATTTTTGATTTTAGGTTACTGTTTATCGTTTGATCCCGATCTAATTTAACTTGAACATGTTGTAATGTCTCATTGTGAATGTGCAAAATATAATTTAATATTTGATAAAATTTAAATGCAAGTTTTTAGTAAGAAAGTCTAAAACAAAATAGTAATCGAGAATGGGGTATTAGTAATCTTTAATGTGTTGAATTATAGATGTTATTTTCTTGTCAAAATATCGCTAAAAACAAAATATTTGAAACAAATATGCAATATAAGTTTATAATAATGTTGAATCAAGTTGTACATACATAAATAAAAATTTAATTGCATTAAATAACATAATTTTTCTAGTGTATTCTAAAGTACTCTATCCTATTCTAGCTTACTCTGTTAAGTAGTACCCTCCGTATATATTGAAAAAAATATATATGACAGAAAAATTTGCCCCACTTTTCTTACATTTTGGTCATAATAATGAAATTTAAGATTAATTCTTATTAAATTGAAGTCAACTTCACATAAAACTTACACACTGTGTTCATAGTAAGTTGATTTACACTTTCAGATGAAGATACTTTGAATGTGTTTGCCACCCACGCACATGCCAAGTTTCTGAAAAAGGCCAAAGATGAAAGTTCTGTCCCAGAGGAACTTTTCACCTTTGAGGTATCCACCAGCAGTGCCAAGCATGATGTGAAGAGGAACAGACAAAAAACCCAAAGGCTGAAAGAATCTGAAGAGCAGGAGGAAAGTTCTAACCCCAGCACAAATTCAGGCAAAAAAACAAGAAAGGAAAGCACAGAGTCTGAGCAGAATGGCAGAGAAACAGATAAAGGATTGGAGGAGAATGAGAAGAAAGAAAAAGGTACCAAAAAAAGATGAAAGCAAAGAAAGTTGAGGTTATACCTGAGAAGCTGAAATCCCTTCAGTCAGAACGTTCCTTGGCTTCCCAATTTACAAGTTCACATTCAACAGCACCACCCCTAGCACCAGTTGATCATACCCAGGAAACAGTGTCATCGTTCACTCAACCACTGGACAAAAACCATGTTCCAACATCCCAACCCCAGCAATTAATGTAAAGAAACTCCAACACAACCAATCCTGCCAGCCTCAACATATATACAGCCTCTAGAACCTATGAAGACAACACAACCAACAAGTGACATACCATTTTGGCAAACATGGGAAATGTGTAGTGATGCAATGAATTCCATTCAAAATGTACAAGGGTCTACATCACCTACAAATTTTCAGAGGACTTTTCCTGAAATACCTGGTAATGTATCAATATACCAATGCATTTTAATCCTTGATAATTAAGATAATAAACAAAAAGGAAAAAAAAATTCCAAGCAACTATAACTGAAAGAAGCATAATAATTTTGTACAAGTCTTTTCAATGTTTTAAAATTCCTTTTCAGTTCCGTCAGATGAGATAATTAGGGTTTTGGAAGGAATAGTAAGACCTGATGTGCAAAACTATTGAGGATGCTCCTGCACCATATAGAGCTCTGTAAAGCAAGGGTAAGTATGAGCAGTACATTCAGTTGATAACCAGGAGGACTCAAGTCACAGTACTATACCTAATTCTTAGGGCTTTAGATGTTTTTTTTTTAAACAACCTCATGAAAGTTCAATTTACAGTGATTACAAATCATATGTTTAATTTTCTTAAAATAGGCCCCATGTGGAGACTTTCAAACAAGGCCTCAAGACAAGCTAGTCAATTGGAGTGATGCTCATCAAAATTCAAGTGTTCAACACGACTTTACAGCTGAATATCGGCAAAACTTGGATTTTTTACCTTCAATGCCTACATCAACACTAGCTGCTGCAGATCATGGACAGATATACAGAAACCTTTCACACACTATGACACATGAAACCTTCACAGATTCACCATCAACCCTGCCTGCACCACCATCAACCCTGCTAGCACCACCATCACCACTGTCAGCACTTCCACCACTATCACCCTCACCCCCACCATCATCACCTCTGCCAGCGCCATCCACTGAAAATCATAATGAGACCCTTCAAATGCCATCACCACCACCACCACCACTTAGGCACTCACCCAGGAAACACAAGGATGGACAAAAGGAAAAGGTACTTTTTATAAGAATCTTGTAGCCTTGAAACATTTGGTAGTTTTAAAGTTACTGGTTATAAGACTGCACTTGGACATTAAAGTTTAAACTTTTCACATATTTGTATGATTTTGAAATATTTTCATCTCTATTTAGTTGTTTGTTTATTGAATTACCTTTTTGTATGTTTCCAACATTCAGAATATCTATTTTGTGCATGTTTTGATAACCAAACTTTTCATTGAATGCAACTATATTTACAGAGTTTTTACAATATCTAAATAAATAATTTAAATTATTTTTCCAGATCAAGCTTATTGAGGGTAAAAATACAGAAGTAGACCCAGACGGCATGAGGATGGCTACATCAACTGCAAGAAAATCAAAGAGGCCAGGGTACACTTTATGTTACAAACTCCTGGCAGAGATTTTTTCCTTGCAGACTCTGGCCAGTTCTCGTGGCCAGGGGATCGGAAAAAAGACCAAAGTAGACCCAAGGCCCGTCCTTGATCCCAACACAATCAGTGATCTTAAAAGTAAGAAAAACATTCTTTCTCCAATTGTTAAAAATATGCTATTGCAAAATTTACAAAAGCATTTTAGAGTATCTAATATAAAATGACAAAATGATCCTTTAAGTTAAGTAATTTTAAACTGATCCTTCTTTTTCAGATTATGTTGTTCTATGGTGCAAGAAAAATGGCTTCGTTGTACCATCAGAAGCAACACTGAATGACGCCGTAACAGAGAGGATCAGTTATGCAAGGAAACAGTTAAGGCCAAAAACAAAATAAATGTGACCTTGACATGAACGCTTAAATGCATGAACATGTATGGAGAAAATTTCAACTTTTCAGTACAAATGAGGAATTTTAAGTGTGACTCTGACTTCAATGTTTAAATGTATAATGAAAATTTCTACATTTTAATACAAATGTTGAAACTTCAATGTGACTCTGATTTGAATGGTTAACTTAAATGTGAATCTGACTTGAATGTTTAAATGTACGCGGAAAATTTTCACATTTTAATACATATGTTGAAACTTAAATGTGATTCTGATTTGAATGTTAAAATGTAAGAAGGAAACTTTTACTTTTCAATACAAATCTTAATGTAGAAACTTAATCTGCTATTTACTGTATTGTTTTTTAAATATGATTGATCTTGTGCAATTCTATAGGGATGAAAGTGTGCAGAAATTCAGGTGTTGAAATGAACTTTATACCAGGCGTAAAAATGAGGCGCAATTCAGACGTGAAGTAGGCGTAAATTTGTAGTGAAATCCAGGCGTAAATGTAAGGCGTAAATAGAGGCGGAATACAGACGTAAAATTTTTTGCATTGAATCATACTTTCATGGAGGCATCACTAATTTGCATATTACGCCTCTAGAGGCGTCGCTAATTTACATTTTTTGCCTTAAATTCCTGCCCATTTCCTCTTGGATTCCGTCTAAGTTACGCCCGGAACTTATGCATTGCCTTATATGCACTGCCAAGAAATGACGCCCGGAATTTCTCAGAAATTCCTCCTCCTTTACGCCCCATTTCCAGGCGTAACATTTTGTACAGGTTTCCATGGGTTACTTTTACTGTCATGAACCTCAATTTCCCTCAACTTAATAACCCAAGCACAGCATGACTAAAGCCTTTCAGATACTGGTAGGTTTACAATAACGAATAGTAAAGTATCAATAACTGGAATAAGTTACTGAAGAAAAGCATAATCAGGGAAAGATAACCCAAAATGTTGACATTTAATAACTTAAAGATATAAAACAGATCACCAACACTTCGTGAGAATGCAGCATTAGAACATAACCTACTTATTCAGCCAATCAAATGCTTCCATTTCTCTTGAAGAATTGATTCTTCATGGTGAAGAATTCTTCCATTTCTGAAAAATTCAACAGTGTCTGATTGGCTCACTTTACAGTAATATGGGTGTGTCTTCATTTGTCTTTGTTCAGCAGCACAAGAATCTATTCAAAACCCACGTGCTTTTTACAATCATGATATTTAAACTTTCTAGGCCTTGCTACATTAATTCCCCACCGTAATCTTTTGTCGCCTTTTTGAATATTATTTTTGTTTACATTTCGGTACATACAGAATATACAACGATCGTCATGTATATCAGACGAACCTGTCTTTGAAGACAGATTTAATCACAATTTTCATCAAATTTTTATTTGATATTAGACAGCCATGCCCACTCCTGCTGACTAGGGCCTTAATTGTCATCTTAACACATTTATTTTTCAGATATAGGCATTGAAAATTAGGGTTTACTTTTTTTGGTTGCGTTAGCCCCCCCCCTTTTCAATTTGCTTCCGATGCTTATGGTATTCATTAATTCAGTAACTTAAATATCTTCACCATACCATTTCCCAGTAAATCAAGGTATTTCATATAATCCCGTGCCAACCTGAATGGGTTGGGAGTCCATTCTGAAACCGTTTGTTCGATATTGATTGCGTGCTCGATATGTACAACGAGCGGTCAAGTTGAGCGTTATATATGACACAGCTGTGGGAGGAGTTTATTTTTAATCCATGCATTTGATTGGCTGAGGTTCTGTTCTAAGTCAGTAAGATCATATGAAGAGAAATCTTCGTCACGAAGAATGGGCTCCGCTTCGCTCCGCCCATTTTTCATGACGAAGATTTCTCTTCATATGATATTACTATTACGTAAATTTATTTGGTTGACCGGTTTCGACCAGAGACGGTTGTCATCAGAACCTGATGACGACTGTCTCTGGTCGAAACCAGTCAACCAAATAAATTTACTGCTGCATTCTCACGAAGTGTTGGTGATCTGTTTTATATCTTTTAGTTTATAAATTTAGGTACAGATCCTATTGAATACCTTTCGGTATCCACATGTGAGAATCTTCCGCAAATTGAAGCTCAGGGTGTTGGTCTCCAGTTTTTATTGTTTTGTATTTAATAACTTAAACAAATCATTTCAAAAATAACTTGTTACAGTGAAGTAACTGAACCGTGCGCGCATTAATTCCGCGCAGTCGCTATTTTTTACAGTACCACCCGTCGTCAAGCAATGTTGACTGTTGCTACACAGGAGGGCGTGGCTTCATTATTCAGCGGGTAGTAGTGTTTTTTATCAAATGTTTCTCGACGAATCAGATTCAAGTAATTTACATGAAAGTATAATATATATATATATCATCTAAAGTTGCAATACACAACTTGAATGGTTTCTTTAAATTAAACTAAACACTAATTTAGAGAAAAGAAGAAAAGTTATGTGAAGGTCAAAAGAAAAGTCAAGGTAAAAAAATTGCAGCAGTTGAATAGTTTACATCAGTATGCATCAACATATGACATTTGATCAGACCATCTTGAAGAGAATCTTTTAAACTGAGCTAAAAGCGAGGTTAAGGTCAAAGGAAGGTCAAGGTAAAGAAATGTTGATGGAGTTGCAGAGTTCTCCTCAATATTTATCAGCATATGAAGTTTGATAAAAATTTCTAGAATAGTTTCTTCAAGCCCGATGGAAAGACAGATGGAAGGGTGGAGGACGGACATGACAAAAACTATACATGTATTCCTAATCATGGCGTGGCATAAAAAAATTGAATCTACATTACATGAGGATGTAATTCCATATCAAGATTATACAAGCAATTCAAAGAATTGTGGTCCTCTGCTTTCTGTGTTTTAATGCCATAATTTATGGCAGATTGTGTCAATGTGTGTCAAATATGCACCCCTATCATTTGTCAATTTTTGAAAATTAGGTCAAAGGGGAAAAATTATAGCAAATGCTCGAAAATATTTTGTTGTCGGTAATGTACAAGTCAAATATTAAAGTGCTATCTCCTTTCAATCAAAAGTTATAAGGAAATATTATATTATATTTTGATAAGTAGGTTAAACTTCTAAGTCAAGGTCACAGAGTCAAAAGTCATGATATATTTAGCAAATCTTTTCACATGTAATATACAATGTATAATTTGAATGCCCTATCTTTTCTCTTTCAAAATAATCAATTTAAATAAATTTTATTTTTTGAAAAGTAGGTAAAACTTTAAGGTCAAGATCTCACTTGGGTTAAAAATTCATACTTATATTTAGAAAGTTTTGTGATAATTGGCATGTGAAATATGAAAGCCCTATTTCTTATAATTATTCAAAATCTATGACCAAGGTTAAATGCATTGTGACAGATGCACATACTGTCAATAAGATGGGACAGACTGACAGGCAAGTGAGATTTAATGTCCCCTCCCTTTCCCAAAAACGAGGGAAAATAATGCCTCTGCTGTTCTTGAGAAGAAGATTTATGATGGAGAAAATCCCATGCATATTTCTTAACGTAAATCAATATTGTGTTTTCAGGTGCGGATCCAGAAATTTTTTCCAGGGGGGGTCCAGTGACCCCAGTCAAAAAAAATTTCAATCCCAGAAATTTGCTGACAAGCAA
>PRKT01000154.1:751389-764864 GCA_003671525.1 Saccostrea glomerata | reverse complement strand
GTTTAAGAGACGACATCTTAAGGTCTTACCATGACTCTCTTATGTCAGGTCATCCCGGTCATGAGCGAACATACAACACTATTCGCCTCAAATACTTTTGGAAGCGCATGTGGGAAGATATTAAAACTTATGTGCAGACTTGTTTAGATTGTCAAACAGCTAAAAACAATCCACACGCGCGAAAAGCCCCACTTCAACCGCTTCCTGCCGAAGGTATTTTCTCGCGAATGCATATGGACATTCTATGTAACTTGCCCAAAACGACTGAAGGGTACAACCAAATTCTTCTCGTCGTTTGCTCTTATAGCAAATGGTGTGAAGCATTTCCCCTTACATCTGGATCGGCTTCTGAAATCGCGCGCATTTTGTATGACAATATCATTTGCCGCTACGGTACGCCGCGCTCCTTTGTAAGCGATACGGGACAAAACTTCATGTCAAAAATTATCAAAGAATTGTGTGATATATTTCAAATTACAAAAATCCAAACAAGTAGTTACCACCCCGAGTCGAATGCTGCCACAGAACGCATGAATTCTACCATCGCGCAAACTCTCAGAATTTACTGTCATAGTGATAAAAATCAGACAAACTGGGCAAAAATCCTACCTAGCGTTATGATGTCCTACAGGACAACTGTAGCTACTCAGTCAACGGGATATTCGCCGCATTATCTTGTATTCGGTAGAGAGGCTAGGATGCCTATAGACGTTATGTTGAGGCCGGATGCAGTTCAGAAGGTTGGTCGAAATGCCGAACAAGAATTTCAGTCTATCTGTCAAGACCTTTCTATTGCTCGTGAAATTGCGTCCAAAAATATCCAAAACGCACAAAATAAATACAAAGAACAATTCGATAAGACTACGAAAGAGCCTGCTTTTCAAATCAACGATCGTGTTTGGCTTTATTGCAAGCGCACAACGCCCGGTCTTTCGCCAAAACTCACCAAAAAGTGGGTTGGACCGTATTATATTTGTGACAATTTCGGCAACTACGCTTATCGTTTGAGACGCTGCTCAGACCATAAAATTCTACGGGCATCAGTCCATGCTAATCGTCTGAAAGCCTATCATGATCCAGCCACCCGCCCGACCAATCCACCAGACAATGTAGACGAACGTCAGGATCTCAATCCCGAGGAAATCGACGAGGTTCCTGATCAGCGAATACACAAAATGACAATCCAACTGCCCACAAACAAAACGACGGACAAGCTCCAGTTGTCCATCAAAACGTACAAACTCCGTCAAATCAAACGCAACAAAACGATTTTTATGACATAGAAAAGATCATCAAATGTAAAGGCCAGGGTAGATCATTGCGTTACTTGATTAAATGGAAAGGCTATGATGAAATCAAAGTACTCAGAAGTACAGAAAGCCGGGCTCATTTACAGAGTAGAATGGATTTCTTACATGAATCACGTTTATATTCTGATGAAAAAATTATTTCAAAACTATCAATATAAATGATAAGACACTGACAGTGAGTTTTTCAATCCTAATACCATGGTCCGATTTTGTCAGAATCAGAATTAATCTGGTACCGCAGCTGAATGTAAACAAACAGGCCAGACTGGTTCCCTCTCCTGCTTTACCTCGTATGTGTAGAGAACTACGGTAACACTGATTATCAAAAATCCTTACGCTAATGAACTACGTTCTTTGACTTATGAAGTTTTCAAAGTCATTACTACTAATGTTTATTTTATATAGATAAAACTTCGTTTTATTTTTGTTGCTTTATTTAGCGTTTGTATTATCTCAAAAGCGGTTGAGAGTAAGAACTATATTCTTGCACGTAACTTTAAAATGGCGACTATGGGGTCAACATCCTGCCTTGAACAGGATCACATAAGCCGGCAATTGCTCTTTGAGCAATAAGCCCGGCTAAAAACATGGGAACCTCGTGAAAACTTACCACACGATCGAGAGTTTGCGACAATTCCATTCAACGCGTACCTTGAACAATCGACGTAGGAAACGCAGGCTCAGATCGTAAATGAAAATCATAATTGCAATTACATGTTAATTTAAATGTTCTTTTAGACCCAGTGTTTGTTACTAGTTGGAGTGACCACCCACTTTTAGCATTCACTTTGATCTTGTAAGAGACTGGTCATCTTTTACAGTTCATTTCAAATTCTCTTGTCTTATATTGTTACCAGATAATTCATTGATTTTCATTCAGGTATCTGAGTTTAAAAATAATCAGTATAAAAATATTTTACAACAGATACGAAAGTTAGCTAGTATAAACGTTGAAATCTGAAATAATTTACTGCTTAATCCTTCGATAAAACTCGTGCGCTTTGACTGAACGTTTAAAATTAAAAAAAAGAAAATGCAATAAATGAGACAATTTACCATTTTAGCAGTTGCTTTGTTAGGTACTTTTGCAGTTGATTGGATTTTGTAGCTCAGTTTAAAGGTGCTTTATCGTGCAGAAATATATATTTCTTCCTTCGAACATGTTGCCCTATTTTCAAGAACATTTACAGGCTAGTTCCCGTTTTGCACACATTTGAATTACAGGTAATTAAAAAATGTGTGAAAAACGGGAGTATGACCAGGTGAAATAATTACTTAATTGCTATAGTCTTTACCATACTTAGTATGATATACTTAGTATGTATGTGAAAGGTGAACTTATATTGAAAAAATAAGAGAATAAATACAAAGTTAATGTATTTGATATTATAAGAGTATAATTAATTTTTATTCTCTATTTTCTTTATTCATGTTATTATTTGTTATATCTTTAATTCATTTAGAATTTTATTGAAAAGTATTCTTTTTTTTTTTTTAAATTGGACTTAATTAATAAATAATATTGAATAAATATTAATAATTTATTCAATAAAATAAAATATTTTCCCATAAATATATATAGAATTTTAATAAAATACTTATAAAATTGTATTAAGCCTCTTAAGAATACATTAAGCTAAATCAGGTATTCACAGGTAAATCCAAACCAGAAATCGGACTATAATTGCTATCAAAACTCTTCACACCTATTGTCTAAACCTATAATTATCAAATGTGTTCAAAACGGGAACACACCCAAGAAAGGTGTGGTATAGATTTGATTCCTTTTTATAATCCTATACCCTGCATTTAGTGTGCTGTCTATGTTTCATAAATGTAATTAAATATACACCAATAAAATTATGCTTTAGAAAAAACTATATTATTATGGCCCCTCTGTATTATAGCAAAAAGGATACTTCAATTATAAGTTTGTTAAATTATTTTTTTCTATAATTCTGACACAGTGTTGCACAAATTTTGGCATGCTATTATTTTATATTGTTAAATGATTACAGCTACTCCATTTGTCCTGATAGGTCACACATTCCTTACCGCTTTGATGCTGATTACATATTTGTGACTTCATATTCTACCCGTGTGTTTATTGTGTATAAAGTTATGTTTTAGCAGAAATGAGGACATTTCTTAGCCGGAGGAGGACCAAATGTGACAAAGGAAATAGGTATTAATCCGGGACAATGATCAAAGCGCATCCGGACGGTTATATTGATTCTCCACCAAATATAACCGTGCATCCACTATTCTGATTTATTATATGATTGAATAATTTCCATCTCTCTGATTGGCTGAGATCCAACTATGTTAGAAAAATACTACGTTGTATTGACCTGCACGTGACGTCCCAGGTCAATACAAGGATTTATTTCCTCTACATTGATCTAAAAATAGATTGGGAAATCCAAATTGATACAAATTGTTTTGGAAAGCTATCTAAACGACTGTGACTTTTTTTCATGTGAAAAAAAACATAAACGAATATATATTTTAGGGTAAGGGTGGTAAGAGGGGATGCAAGGACCCCCCTCCAACACTTTTACTGAACAACATGTTTTTTTTTTTTTACTTTTTGGCAGTCAGTTTTCCTTGATAATACTCCTTCCTTTCAAAATTTATCCTATAAAAAGACTGACATTATATTAATTTTTTCATGTCAACTACAATTGATTAAAAAAAAACCCATTTCAAATTGATAAGACAGGAAAGGTTTATTCACAGTTTAATTCTGTTTCTCTGTTGTATTTGGCTAGGACTTAATTAAATCCAAGTTAACAAGTAATGAGCTGTATCATTTTATCAGTGAATCATATAATAAAATAATTATTGCTGTTTTTTTTTGGTCAATACAATGATTTAGCCATCTTCGAAGTACAATATTCACCTCGCCCTTCGGGCTCGGTGAATATTGTACTCCTCAGATGGCTAAATCATTGTATTGACCTAAAAAAAAACAGCAATAATTGTATAGTATAATACGAAACTCCAATATGCAGCTTCAACAGATTTATTAACAAAGGGGACAGGCTCCGCCATATAGCGGACGAGAGCGCTGTCCAGCGTGGCTGTCTTGACGAAAGCCAACCGATAACTGAATAAAATGTACAAAACAGCAAATTACATACAATTACATAATATTTACAATAGAGTTATTTATCCATCAATTAAGCAATTATTTGTATCGTCCAGAGATAAATGTTTACTCAAGTCTTTAACTCTGAAGTCTTGACACCTGTTCAATTTATAATTAATCTGTCCGGAGGCGCTTTGATCATTGTCCCGGATTAATACCTATTTCCTTTGTAACATATGCATCACTTTACACTTGGGAGATAATTTGCAATTCTTCTTTTTGTAAAACGTATAGAATATTTGTGTTGCCATGGTAACATATGACTTAGTCTAGCTATTTAGATTTACTTTTAAATTAATCCTTTTAGAACTTTTAATACTCTTTAGTTGCTATTCTTTAAAAATTATTTTAAAAACTGAAGCTTTTTGTCTTCTAACCTTTCTGTGGTTTCCATGGTGATGCATGACAAGGGGTGAAAAAAAGCTTTGCTGGTCAAATATCAATTTTATACAATCATGTTACTTTTGTACTATTTTTGTTTACAGCCAGGAAAAGAAAATAGTAGGTTTAATTTAAACTTTTCATTATTCGACTGTGACATTCAAATTTCACAAACATGAGAAAAAAAATAAACAAGTTGGTAAAAACAATTTATATCCTGTTATAGGACAAGTTATTTATTAATTTTATTGAAGAAATTATATTTTTTTTTAATAAAACTTATTGACATGTCAATTTTACACGTTGATTCCCTTATTTTATTGAATTTCTTAATGAAAAATAATTTATTTTGAATTTTTTTTTAATCGGTCGAAGATAACATTTTTTTTACCGATTAATTTTCGACTCCAAAAGTTTTCTGAGAAAATAACCTTGCTTGATAACTGAGACCTATATAAAAGCCTCAAAAGGGAGGGGCTTGCTTTGTTTTTCTTTCTCTTTCTTTTGTTTCGTTTTCATATTTTTTCCTATAGCTGTATCTAAATTTAACCTGGAATTTCTCACCTGATCTCGAAACCTAAACTTTAGTAGAAATTCACTGCTCAAAATGACAATTCAACTTTCTATTTTTTTTAATTCGGGAAAACACCTCTTTTTAAGGGCTTTTTTCATTTCCATAAAGTTTATCACGCTTCGAAGACTTTAAACAGAAAACAAAATGTACATTGTAATTCATTAAGCTGAAGACTTGCATACATGTACATGTATATATTTTTTTTCATATAAGCAAAAAGTCACACATTTGCATAGTATTTAAAGAGATCAATACACTTATTTCTGTTTTTAAGGTCTGTTCTCATTTTATAGTCTTGAGACTTTTATTTCCAACCAATCTACATTGGCATAGCTAGACTAGTTCTCCTCTGAATTTTAACAGAGCATGACATATAGATGCAGGTACTGTTAATTAATATTTGCTGTTTTGAACTCAGTGGTACCCAGAAAGAATGTTTGAGAGTATTTTGTATTTTTGATATCTAACTCACTGTCATTGGAGAAACCCAATTGTTCCAAGTACCAAAGATCAGTATTTCTCTGATATTGTGATGCCACCATTTGCCGGTGGAGGACTATAAATTTAGACCTAAACTGGGGACTCAGGACCTCACTGGAAACACTGGCCCCAATGTCCTATGGTGGGAATTTTCCGGATTCAAACCTGCGACGTAAGGATCAACTCATTGTTTGGACATAACTCTATAGCAAATGCCCCAACCACTGTACAACACAGTTTGATATGTACCTAAATCATTTCATATATCAAGAAAATTGTCCCTTTTTTAAAAAAAATAGAACATGAGAACTAAGAAATTTATATGTACACCTTTATTTACATTAAAAAACCACAAATCAAGAGATGGATAAATACATGTATATGTAAAGGTATTATGGAAATAAATTAACTATACATACATCAAAACTCTGGCACACCAGGGTACCTGAAAACAAAGCTTAATGGGGATGTACCCCTGAGCAAGACTGGGTATTAACTCTACTCACATTAGAATAAAACACAACACAAACATACAATGCTTAACAGACAATCGTGATTGCTGGACGCCCGTAATGTATAAGTTTTACATACATGTACATGTATAACATACAAATATATTTTGTAATATATGCAGAAAAAAAATGACACTATCTGTCCTTTTCTTTCCATGACAGGAAATGTTTAAAATTCTTAATACCCCCTTAACATAGCATCAGGGCCGGCCAGGAAAAAACTAGAGATAAACCGATGAAAACCGATTTTAAAAAAGCTCTAGAAAACCTGTGTCCGTTGCCAGGTGCCGCTGGATGCAGGAGGACTTGAGAACGGACCTCGCAACTTTATTACCATATGAATATTAATATAATTATTTGACTTGCAACAAAAGCAAGTACTGAAAAAACAGTGTAGATTATGACACAAAATATAGGTCAGACATTTTAATGTTCAAAACTTTAATGAGGTAAAGAGGGAGGTTTTTAAAATTCTTGAGATATCGTCGGTTAAAATGTAATTCCTCTAAAAAAGAAAAGGGAAATTACTAATCATTACTGTTTTCCTTAAACATCCTTACTATTTAAAAAATACAACTTAAATAACTTAATGACAGAGACAGAAAGCTACAATAATTAAGGTATAAAGGGAGGTTGTGATAGCTAGAATATCTACCATAAAAATACCATACAATGGATAATTTCTGTGGTTATTATGACTAAACTATTTTAGCTTTGTTTGATACTGAAACTGAGCACGGAATATTCCATCTCTCTGATCATTACATTATGCTAGTAACAGGTGTGACCGGATCGTTATGGGATGCTTAGTCCTCCAAGGCACCTGATCCCACAGCTGTGATTTCCTGTGATCCTTGTTTTATGTCTTATTTACAGATTTGTATTGATTACAGTTTTTGTTTTGGATCATTCACTGTTCGTCATCTTCAAAACATTCATTGACTCAATTTCTCATAGAATTTTCTGCTTTAAAAAGCAACAGTATTACCATTTGAAATGAATTAAAAAGGGCAAAAATACAAACCACATGTGCCACAGAAATTACCCATTATATGGAAAATAACTACCCTTATAAAAAGATAACATGCCCATTTAAGAACAAATCTGAGCAAGTGTAACTTCATCTCTTTTTCTCGAGCCAGACATTTTAATGGTCATAGCTATAATGAGGTACATAGGGAGGTTTTTAAAATCCATGAGATGTCTTCAGTTAAATATACTAGTAATTCCTCTGAAAAAAAATGAGGAAAATTACTAATCACTACTGCTTTTTAAACATCATTACCATTACAAAAAATACAACAACTTAGATAACTTTCTGACAAAGACAGAAAGTTACAATGAGTTATAGAGGGAGCCTGTGATAGTCATTAAGATATCTCTGATTATAAAATAATGAGAAAGAAAGAGATATTTCTTATGATTAAAGCTTTTAAACAAAGCGTACTTGCCATAAGAAAATAAATTAAAACTAAAATATATGAGAGAAAGATAAAACTATCTTAAAATTAAAAAAAAACCCACTCCTAATTTAAAAAAAAAGAAAGAGAGAAAAGAGAAATAAGAACGTTTATGTAAAAAAAATATATAAGAGAAAGAAAGAAGAGATAGAAAATAAAAAAATTGTCATTTGAATTTATAAGAAATATTTTTAAAAATTACCTTTAAAAAAGGGGGGATAGTCAGAAGAAAAAAGATCTGCTTCTTTAAGCTTTAGAAAAAAAAAATAAAAAGAGAAAGGAAGAAGAAAGACAGAATATCTACCTTAAAATACCATACAATGGATAATTTCTGTGGTTATTATGACTGAACTATTTCAGCTTTGTTTGATACTGAAACTGAGAACGGAATATTCCATCTCTCTGATCATTACATTATGCTAGTAACAGATGTGCCCGGATCGTTATGGGATGCTTAGTCCTCCAAGGCACCTGATCCCACAGCTGTGATTTCCTGTGATCCTTGTTTGAGGCCTTATTGACAGTTTTGTATTGATTACAGTTTTTGTTTTGGATCATTCTCTGTTCGTCATCTTCAAAACATTCATTGACTCAATTTCTCATAGAATTTTCTGCTTTAAAAAGCAACAGTATTACCATTGAAATGAATTCAAAAGCGCAAAAATGCAAACAACATGAGCCACAGAAATTACCCGTTGTATGGAAAATAACTACCCTTATAAAAAGATAATGTGCTCATTTAAGAAAAAATTTGAGCAAGTGTAACTTCATCTCTTTCTCTCGAGCCAGACATTTTAATGGTCATAGCTATAATGAGGTACATAGGGAGGTTTTTAAAATCCATGAGATGTCTTCAGTTAGTTATAATTCCTCTGAAAAAAATGAGGAAAATTTCTAATCACTACTGCTTTTTAAACATCATTACCATTACAAAAATACAACTTAGATAACTTTCTGACAAAGACAGAAAGTTACAATGAGTTATAGAGGGAGCCTGTGATAGCCGTTGAGATATCTCTGATTATAAAATAATGAGAAAGAAAGAGATATTTCTTCTGATTAAAGCTTTTAAACGAAGCGTCCTTGCCATAAGAAAATAAACTAAAACTAAATTATATGAAAGAAAAATAAAATTGTCTTAAAATTAAAAATAACAACTCCTAAAAAAAGAAAGAAAAGAAAAATAAGAACGTTCATGTAAAAAAAATATGAGAAAGAAAGAAGAGATAGAATATAAAGAATTGTCAATTGAATTAATAAATATTTAAAAAAAAACCGTAAAAAGGGGGGATAGTCAGCGGAAAAAAAGACCTTGCTTCTTTAAGCTTTAGAAAAAAAAAATAAAAAGAGAAAGGAAGAAGAATGACAGAATATCTACCATAAAAATACCATACAATGGATAATTTCTGTGGTTATTATGACTGAACTATTTCAGCTTTGTTTGATACTGAAACTGAGCACGGAAAATTCCATCTCTCTGATCATTTCATTATGCTAGTAACAGATGTGACTGGATCGTTATGGGATGCTTAGTCCTCCAAGGCACCTGATCCCACAGCTGTGATTTCCTGTGATCCTTGTTTTATGCCTTATTTACAGATTTGTATTGATTACAGTTTTTGTTTTAGATCATTCACTGTTCGTCATCTTCAAAACATTCATTGACTTAATTTCTCATAGATTTTTTGATTTAAAAAGCAACAGTATTACCATTGAAATGAATTAAAAAGGGCAAAAATGCAAACCACATGAGCCTCAGAAATTACCCGTTGTATGGAAAATAACTACCCTTATAAAAAGATACCGTGCTCATTTAAGAAAAAATTTGAGCAAGTGTAACTTCATCTCTTTCTCTCGAGCCAGACATTTTAATGGTCATAGCTATAATGAGGTACATAGGGAGGTTTTTAAAATCCATGAGATGTCTTCAGTTAAATATAATTCCTCTGAAAAAAAAAATGAGGAAAATTACTAATCACTACTGCTTTTTAAACATCATTACCATTACAAAAATACAACAACTTAGATAACTTTCTGACAAAGACAGAAAGTTACAATGAGTTATAGAGGGAGCCTGTGATAGTCATTGAGATATATCTGATTATGAAATAATGAGAAAGAAAGAGATATTTCTTCTCATTAAAGCTTTTAAACGAAGCATCCTTGCCAAAACAAAATAAATTAAAACTAAACTATATGAGAGAAAAATAAAACTATCTTAAAATTTTAAAAAACAACAACTCCTAATTAAAAAAAGAAAGAAAAGAGAAATAAGAACATTTATGTAAAAAAAAAAGATAAGAGAAAGAAAGAAGAGATAGAATATAAATAATTGTCATTTGAATTAATAAGAAATATTAAAAAAAAACTTAAAAAAAGGGAGAATAGGTAGAAGAAAATATCCTTGCTTCTTTAAGCGTTAGAAAAAAAAATAAAAAGAGAAAGGAAGAAGAAAGTCAGATCTACCTTAAAAATACCATACAATGGATAATTTCTGTGGCTATTATGACTGAACTATTTCAGCTTTGTTTGATACTGAAACTGAGCACGGAATATTCCATCTCTCTGATCATTACATTATGCTAATAACAGGTGTGACCGGATCGTTATGGGATGCTTAGTCCTCCAAGGCACCTGATCCCACAGCTGTCTTTTCCTATGATCCTTGTTTTATGCCTTATTGACAGTTTTGTATTGATTACAGATTTTGTTTTGGATCATTCACTGTTCGTCATCTTCAAAACATTCATTGACTCAATTTCTCATAGAATTTTCTGTTAAAAAAAAATCATGCCATTTAGATGAACAAAAAGCAGAAAACACTGCAAGCAATATAAGCCACAGAAATTATCCTTTCTACTTATTTTTTTAAAAATATAACTTGTCATTAAAATTTTTCTTGTGGAAGTGACATTTTCTTGACAGGCTCTTTCATCTTCATACAGGCACTACACTCCCCCTCTCATCTTAAAACTTACATATGTGGGCAAAATACCATCCTATTTCAACACTTCTATAGGCCTAGTAAATTTCTGGCAAGTAATTAAGATCTCCCTCATTTAAAATTTCATTGTAAATACAGATAAACACAAACAACCTCGCTCGTTTTAAAATTAAATATTCAGGCAAGAACTAACTACCTCCCTTATGTATTTTAAACTCTTATACTCAGAAGAGCGCTAAATACCTCCCTCATTTTGAAACTAAACAATTCAGGCAAGTAATAAATACCTCTGTTTTTTTAAAATAAATATTTAGCAATGAATACCTCCCTCATATAAAATTCCCATAGTAAATGTCATGCAAGCACTTAATACCTCCCTCATCTTAAAACTTAAAAAAATATTCAGGCAAGTTCTATGTACCTCCCTGGTTTAAAACTTCTATAGCTAATACAGGAAAATACTAACAACCTCCCTCCTTTATAAGTTAAATATTCAGGCAAGAACTATCTACCTCATTTTAAAACTTGAATATTTGGGCAAGCACGTTAACTCTAAATATTCAGGCAAGAAACTAAATACATGTACCTCCCTCATTTTTAAAAGTAAAATATTCAGACAAGCACTAAATACCTCCCTCATTTTTTTTAAATATTCAAACAAGCCATGAATACCTCAGTCAAATTTGAATCTAAATATTCAGACAAGCACTAAATAACTTCCTATTTTTAAACTTAAATACATGTACCTCCCTATTTTTAAACTTAAATATTCAGACAAGTACTAAATATCTCCCTTACTTTTAAATTCAAATATTAATGTAAGCACTAAAAACCTCCCTTGCATTAAATCTATTAATTCATGATCAAGCACGAATTAAAAAAAAACTCCTGTCTTTAGCTTTAAAATTCAGACAAGTGCTGTCCTATGAATGCAATGTATAAATGAATCACTCATGCACACTGCCATAATAGGCATATTGCAAATAATGGGATATTTGTATCTAAGGTTTTTGTCATATTTGTTCTAAATTATCAGTTAAGTTAATGTTAGGATGCAATGTCTAATTAATCAATCAAGCACACACCGCTATTATATGCACTGCAATAATAGGATATTAATATCTAGGTTTTTTTTAAATTTATTCCCTCTTTTAAGTAAATTCCCTTCCTTCCCTGTTTAGTTGGTATTCAGCCCCCTATAATCTTTATAGTAATTATTTCCTGACAAAGCCTATCACTGATTTATTAATTAAGTTAAGGTTAGGATGCGATTTCTATATGAATCACTCATGCACACATCGCCATTATAGGCATTGCAATAATGGGATATTAGTATCTAGGGTTTTTTATGTTTTTTCCCGGTTTTAAGTAAATCCCCTTCTCTCCCTGTTTAGTTGGTATTCAGCCCCCTATCATCTTTATAGTAATTATTTCCCAGCCATAGCCTATCACTGATTTTTCAATAAAGGTTAGATTAGGATGCAATGTCTAAGTGAATCACTCATGCACACACTGCTATTATAGGCATTGCAATAATGGAATAAAAGTATCTGTTTTTTCATAATATTTATTTTCTGTATTAAGTAAATTCCCTTCTCTCCCTGTTTAGTTGGTATTCAGCCCCCTATCATCTTTATAGTAATTATTTCCCAGCCATTGCTTATCACTGATTTATCAATTAAGTAAAGGCTAGGTGTAATCTTATGAATACAATGTCTAAAAATGAATCACTCATGCATACACCGCCGTTATAGGCATTGCAATAATGGGATGTAAGTATCTGGGTTTTTTTTTCATAATATTTATTCCCTGTTTTAAGTAAATTCCTCTCCCCTCCTCTCCTCCTGCTTAATTATGGTAATCAAGCCTTTTTTTTTTTTTTGGAATTTTATGATGAATGACTCCCTCTGAACTAGCTGTTTATATTTTTGTTTGGGTTCTATTCCAAACTTGCAATGATGGTAAAACTATTGATGTGTCATTCATGTCGTTTGATATATTCTGAGAGTGCCTATGTTTCTGTGCCTATTTATGCAAACAGGTTTTCTTTAGTATCTCGAGTACACATGTACTTGATCAGTCAGTTGCTACTGCTGATGTCATTTGAGCTATATTGACCTAGATTCCGTCTGTTAGTTTCTGTTCGTAGTTTCTGATGAGAAACCCAGTGTCTTTATATGTTCTATGAAGAAAAAGATGCATTAAGCTTCTTTTGATGCATATGATATGCACTTGAGATATTTGCTACTGCCATGATTATTTAGAATGATTACATATCGATTGGACAGAGTTTATACATAATGCTTTGAGGAGCATATATCATACAGATCGAGGCAATTTATACATAAACAGCACCTGCTTCTTTATTTGCAAGTCGTAACATATTGCGTGTATCCTATCATATGATGTATTTAAGCTATTGGTATCTTATCATGTGTATCCTGTTGGATCGTGCGCGTATCTTGTATTTTGTGGATTTTTTTTTATTTATTTATATGTCTTATCGCATGTGTATTCCATCTTTTCCCGCAATGCAGAAGCATACATCCTTTCGTATTGTATATTGCACATCTTTTTTCCCCATCATTCCATTCTTGCGGCATATCGTTTCATTTATCCTGTATAGAATAAGGAAGCAGGTGCTTTATAGCATATAGAGCTGT
>PRKT01000154.1:698259-750449 GCA_003671525.1 Saccostrea glomerata | reverse complement strand
TTTGTTTTGTTTTTCAGGTTCAAGACTAATTATTGCAGTTTGTTTTGTTTTTCAGGTTCAAGACTAATTATTGTAGTTTGTTTTGTATTTCAGGTTCAAGACTGATTATTGTTGTTTGTTTTGTTTTTTCAGGTTCAAGACAGCAGTTTTTGTATTTTTTCATAGGAATTGCATGGAACTAATTTGCATGATTTTTTTTTGGTTTATCAGGTGCCATACAGAAATTAATGTATTTCCTCATTGAATTTGGAACTATATTTTTCAGAGATTTTATTTTTTTGTTTTTCACGGTTCTTCCGACAGCTACTAATGTATCAGGGTATTGAATCCTTAGATATTGGAGCTTTAAGTTTTCATAGATTTTGTGCTTTGTTTTCCAGATTCAAATCAGTAATTAATGTATTTCCTCTAGGAAACTAACTTTTATAGATTTTTTTTGCTTTGTTTTTCAGGTTAAAGACAACTGATTAATATATTTTCTCATAGCAGGAAGAATTAATAATAATAAATTTTCTAAGATTTTGTTTCTGTTTTTTAGTTTCAGGACAGATTAATATGTATTTTCTTTTAGAAAATGGAACTAATTTGCATAAATTGTGTGTTTTGTTTTTCAGGTTCAAGACATTAATTAATGTTTTGATATTAGAAATTGGAACTTGTTTTTCAAAGGATGTGATTTTTTTTTTTCATGTTGAATACAGATAATTAATTTACTTTCAATATTGGAAATTTTTTTTTCAAAGATTGTGTGTTTTGTCTTACAGGTTCAAGACAGAAATTATAATTTATTTTTCATTGAATTTGGAACTTAAATTTTGTGTTTTATATTTCAAGTTCAAGACAGTCACTAATGTATTTTCTCTTCAGAATTGGAACTAATTTTCTTAGATTTGTTTTCAGGTTAAAGACAATTAATCAATGTATTTTCTAATAGAAGTTTTGGAACTAATTTGCATTGACATGTTTTTTGTAATCAGGTTCAAGACAAATAATTAATGTTTTTTCACCTAGAAATTGGAATTATACATGTAATTCTTGGTGTTTTGTTTTAAGGTTAAAGACAGCAATTAATGTATTTTTCAATAATTTAATTTTGTTTATATCCTAGCTAGTCTCTCATTGGTTGATTTCCAAAAAGGAACGCAAACTATTTCTCAATAACCTGGTTTGGTATGGGGACATACCTCCTTCACAATCAGCTGAATCATTTGTATCGATGCAATCCTCTCATTTCCAGTCCATGGGATTCATAAAAAATTCCAGATTTAATAAATGTACCTTTAACTTCAAACATTAGCCCGATCTTACCTCATGTAAACAAACATCATGGCTGCTGGATCTGTGTATCAGTTATTACGTCCCCTTGTTTCAAATCACTTCCATAACTAGGGATGTTTTATTCAGCGGCAAATTTGAACTCATAAAAAGCACCACAATATTTACACCCACAGTTGTTTAATTATAATTTAAAAATTAAATTATAAGGAATGACTCTAATTCTGGGCCAAATTATTTGATTATAACCTGGTTTGCGTCAATTTACGCTTTTTTATAATCCGCTTCGTGAAACTTGTATTTTTTTTCTAGATTAAAAGCAGTAATAATGATCGATTTTCTCATTAAATTGGATTTGATTTTTATAGGTTGTTTTGCTATTCAGGTTCAAGACAGTAACTACATAATGTTTTTTTTTTCATCAAGAACTTAACTATTTTCATGGATTAATTTATTGTTAGCTACAAAAACATTGATATCTTATAAAAGGTACACTTAAGACTTGAGAAATTTGTATTACAATTGTTAAGTGAAGTACTCCAAAAAATTTGGTGTATGGGGAAACTGCGCGATATCCTTAAGTTTGATATGCATAAAGTTACGAATGATTACTTTTTGGGCTTAATTTTTTATTAAGAGATATCTTGAATTTGTGCGGTCTGTCTTATGTGTGGATGAATCAAAATTTCATTCAGTATTACATGGATAAAATCTATTATCATGTTGAAAGAAATACTATTAGATCAATTTTTTACAAGACTGGCATAATTATGAGCATAGATAAAAATATTTAAGAATTGTATTAACAATTAATTTAAATTTTAAACTTGTAACCTCAAACTTCCAATTGACACTGGTAGATCTTTAAGAATATGTAATTTGATTAATATGTAATAAAAATGCTTTAGGGATGAATTTCATTATGTAATGGAATGTCCATATTTTCATCATGTTGGAAACTTATTGATAAGAAGTATTGTTCTCATGTTAATACTAAATATAATAAAGTTTAAGAAAAATTATGTCAATCACAATTAAATGTTGACTCGCTGATAGAGCTGTCTTTGTTTGCTAAGAAGATATTGGCCTAGCTCAGCTTTCAGTAACTATTTTCTTATTTGACACTTGTAACTCTTCCTGACTTGACTTTGTAGTTTGTATATATGTAAATGTGTTCTTGTACGTCATATACCATTGTGACAAAATTAAGAATTAGCATTAGGGTTATAATTAATTAAACTGTTTATTATGATATACATGTATATGATATCTGATCACATACTAAATTTAATTCATATTGCATACATTATTTTTATGCATACATGATCTAAGATTATTGGAATGTATATTTGACTTGGCTGGAATATAGCATAATAATTTGTACTCTGAAAAAGCATTTTCTGTGCATTATATGAGTTTACTAAAAATTAATATTACCACTGAGTGGAGAAAATTATTACATGTATAGGTGCCCTTGAAAAAATACTGTAAATGTCGGCCTCTGTTTAAACAAAGACAACTATCAAAGTTGAAATGAATCTTGGATGGGTCAGGTTATATTATGTTCAAATTATTATTTATCTAAGACATAATGCCGTTACTGTGGAAGAAAAGAAAACGGAATATATTAGACATGGAGATAAAGAACAGTATTCAAGCTCAAAAAGAGCTCAAAAGTTGATCCAAATAAACAGTACAAATCAAGGGCAGATCAAGCCAACATGGACCTCCAAAACACCAGAGATGGGATCAGGTGTCATGGAGGAGTGAGCATCCCCTGTCGAAGAAGATAAAGCCATACCAAGTTTTTGCTGGTATGTGTCTGTAAAACTTCTAATTATAAGGAAGTTCTGAATACTATAGAACATGAAGTTTTATGCAATTAAATTGATCTTGCAAATTGACTTTTTCTGTATAGTTAAAGGCAGTCTATTAAGATATTATGATTAATATTAGAAATAAGATTTAAATTTTATCAATTTAATGATGCCTAGATGCACAATAGTTAGGTAACTTGTAAGTCGAATGTATTGTTAGTTATGTTCAAATTTAGCTATCTCAACTTCATAAGTAATATCAAAACTTCAATCTTAAATATTGCTATATATATTGAGATAGGTCCTTGCTAAAACTTCTGCATATGCAGTGATCCATCATTTCATGAATTATAAGAAAGAAGAATATATTTTAGATCCTGGAGGGACCCCAAGTCCAGGTGATGTCCAGAAAGTACTACATTCCGGAGGACAGAAGCCATTTAAACCAATCATGTCCAAATACATCTGTCTGATGATCAGTGCCAAAGGTACTACATTTTTAAGGGAAAAGTTATTAGATATTTACCATAGTGTTTGACAGTGCATAAGATACAGGACTGGTGTTGATTCAGGCATAATGTGATCTGTACTGACACCCTTCTTATAGCTATAAAGGTCTTATGCAAGGAAACAGCCAATCAAAATTAACTTTGTCAGTTGTAATTATATACGTAAAGAGACTACTGTGTAGGGGGAAAATAATTCGAGGTGTTAATATTCGCTATATTTACGGTGTTAATAAATCTGTGAATTCAAGAAACTGAATAGATTTTCAATAATCTTGATGTTTTATTTGGAAATTTGAGAATATACTACGATAGGTTGATATGCATGTACATACAGTACATGGCCATTTTAGTAATTACGAGTAGTACTTGTCATTTAATTATCACACTTTACTTTAATTCAAATCTGCAGATAATAACCTGTGTTTGTCCTCAATCAAAACATGTAGGGTATATAGTGATCGGAGTGTCCGTCTGTCTGTTATGCTTTGGGGACACCTCTATTTTATGTTTTGCCGTTAGAAACTCAAAACGTGTCGGATCAAAAAGTAAAATAAGAGGTCACAATGTCATTTTGTTATTAAGATTCTGTGAAAGTTTTATTGAATTTCATTCAATGGTATAATAGGATATGTTGATAAGAGACGGGTACCCCAAAGCGTAACAGACAGATGGGTGGACATATCGATTACTATGACCCCCCTGATTTTGATCAGTCGTATTTTAGGGCTGTGAACTACACGTAGCAGAATAGAAGTAAAGTCCTTGTTTTTGTGAATGATGCAGAATAACCTCCTTGGTCTCAAAATGCCTCGGCTTTTATCTTTCAAACAACATTTCTCGACCTCGGAGGTTATTCTGCTACATTCACGAAAACGCAGACTTTATTTCTTAAATATTATGATGCTTTAAAGCTCAATTTCAATGGAAAAATTTAACAATTTATTTTTCAGTTTTTGGCAAAATTTTTAGGCTTTCTGTATTAAATTTGGATTTGTGTACTAGAAATATCATAAATGTAGCAGAATTATGCCACTGAATTAAAGGAAACTCTTTTTTTTCAGGTGTGCGTGATACAACTTCCTAGATGGTGTGTAGGCTGTTTATCAACATGTGAAACCCATGTGTATTTCAGGGTTGGTATGTTTATACTGTCAATTTTCTTTCTTAAAAGCCACATGAGGCATTTATTATGCCCCCCTATGAAGAAGGGAGGGCATATTGCTTTGCTGCTGTCGATCGGTCTGTCGGTACACTTAGTTTCTGTTCATTTTCTTCACAACCATTGCACATACTGAAATGAAATATGGTATACAGATATATCACATGAATATCTAGGTCAAGTTGTGTTTGGGATGCGAACGGAAGATCTTTATTACTTCCTTGTGTGAGAACTAAAGAGGAGCAGATATCTCTTATTTTGACTACAATTTCTCTGATTTCAGGAGTAAATTCCCCTGTTAAAGATCAATAATTCACAACATACAATGCGGCATGCAGTCTGGTCATCAATGGAGAGTTTTGACACCTGTATACCTGTATTCTACCAGTCACCTTTGTAGCCTTTGTTGTGTTCATCAGACAGGTAAGAAAAAGAGTTAATAAAATTAAATCAAGCTATGTAGTGATATATAGTGAAATTATTTCTTTGTTTGAGACATATAAATGCAATCTTGTAGGACACTCCCTTGGGAATCTGGCAAAATTCCTGATCCTTGTAAACCTGGAATCTGCTCATATGGAAGATTCATATTAAAACTTTGAATTTCAAATTGACCTTTGATATACTGTAGATCATATTTGAAATATTTTAAGAAACATTTAAATGATTCTTAAGTTTTTCTCAAGGTTCTTTTTATCATTTCAGGCTTTAGGTGAAAGTGGTCTGTCACTGATGAGTCAACAATTACTGTGAGCCAATATTTGGTGCCATTCACAAACAGAAAAATATACATAAAGCCAACATTCATCATGTTTGATCTTAAAACTACCAAACTACCAGGTAATATGTTTATTAATGATCCTTATTTTGGCAAAAAGTATTGTTTCTGTCTCGGTCTATCATTAACATTAGCTAATTTATTTACTTTGTATTTGAAATACAATTGTCATGTATAGTAAAAAAAAAAATATTTGAATTTTTCTAGTCTTAAAACATTCTTGTAGGTAAAATGGGGGTGTTTTTATCATAATCATTATATATACCTTGAAACCTTGTACTTTAAATATACACAAAGTCTCATAGTAAATGAAATTATGGGATTCATTGTATTTCTATAGTGTTGGATAATTGGAGCCTTGCCTAGTATTACTCAAACGTGAGCTACGGGGGGAGAGTCCAGAGAAGTATTACTCAAACGTGAGCTACAGGGAGAGAGTCCAGAGAAGTATTACTCAAACGTGAGCTATGAGGATAGAGTCCAGAGATATTTTCCCTATGGATGTGTTTCAAAGAATTCTGATGGACCTTGGAGCAGTGTCAGTTATCATGTTATAGGAGATAATTTCACTACTTGTGATTTTCCAAAAGTTTCCATGTGACCTAGAGATGGACTCGGGATATTTTATTGCTACCAATGTTTTTCCAAGATTTCTCATACGGCCTGAAGCAGGACAAACCACCAGGAATACTATGTGAAGGATCCTTTATAATTTTTGGATGGTTGTGGGAATTTGATGTATTATTGTAGTGTATAACCATGACATTTTCCATGATATATCTAGGATAATAGAAGAATTCGTTTTGCTAGTTAATTGTTTAAGATTACTTAGGCTTACTATTTTATCTGAATGGGACAGAATCATTCAGAGAGCATTTAATTATTTTTTTTTTATGTAGCAGTATTGAGGTTTAATAATTATACTTTTTTCCTTTTACTTAAATTTCCTTTTCGAAGTTTATTGAATTCTTAAGATTGATTCAAAATTTATTTGTATGTCTTTGTTTTGAACATTTTTTTAATACATGTATAAAGTTTTTTCCCCGATATATTATTTAAGCTAAAAAGCCGTGGAGGTATTTTTAACAGTGATTTCCTGAACGCTGAAAAGAAACTAATTTTAGCTTATTATTACCTTAGATTGTTTCTATACATAAGAAATCTAGGTAACTGTGGGGGGTTTTCTTTTCTTTATATATGCATTTTTTTTTTAATCCGCGCTTGATCATGAATTAATAGATTTAATACAAGGGAGGTTTTTTTTTAAATCCGTGCTTGATCATGAAATAATAGATTTAATACAAGGGAGGTTTTTAGTGCTTACCTGAATATTTGAATTTAAAAGTAAAAGAGATATTTAGTACTTGTCTGAATATTGAAGTTTAAAAATAGGGAGGTACATGTATTTAAGTTAAAATAGGAAGTTATTAGCGCTTGTCTGAATATTTAGATTTAAATTTGACTGAGGTATTCACTGCTTGTTTGAATATTTAAAAAAAAGTGAGGGAGGTATTTAGTGCTTGTCTGAATTTTTAACTTTAGAAAATGATGGAGGTACATGTATTTAGTTTCTTCTCTGAATATTTAGATTTAACGTGCTTGCCCGAATATTCTAGTTTTAAAAATGAGGGAGATAGTTCTTGCCTGAATATTTAACTTTTAAAGGAGGGAGTTTATTAGTATTTTCATGCATTAGCTATAGAAGTTTTAAACCAGGGAGGTACATAGAACTTGCCTGAATATTTTTTTAAGTTTTAAGACGAGGGAGGTATTAAGTGTTTGCCTGACATTTACTATGGGAATTTTATATGAGGGAGGTATTTATTGCTAAATATTTATTAAAAAAAAACAAAGGTAATTATTACTTGCCTGAATTGTTTAGTTTCAAAATGAGGGAGGTATTTAGCGCTCTTCTGAATATTAGAGTTTAAAAAACCTAAGGGAGGTAGTTAGTTCTTGCCTGAATATTTAATTTTAAAATGAGCGAGGTTGTTAGTATTTACCTGTATTTACAATGAAATGAGGGAGATTTTAAGTACTGGCCTGAAATTTACTAGGCCTATAGAAGTGTTGAAATAGGATGGTATTTTGCCCGTATATGTAAGTTTTAAGATGAGAGGGGGAGTGTAGTGCCTGCATTAAGATGAAAGAGCCTGTCAAGAAAATGGATCACCTCCACAAGAAAAACTTTAATGACAAGTTTTATTTTTAGAAAAGTAAGTAGAAAGGGTAATTTCTGTGGCTTATATTGCTTGCAGTGTTTTCTGCTTTTTGTTCATTTAAATGGCAAAACTTTTTTTTTTTTTTCAAACAGAAAATTCTATGAAAAATTGAGTCAAAGAGAGTTTTGAAGATGACGAACAGTGAATGAACCAAAACAAAAATTGTAATCAATACAAATCTGTAAATAAGGCATAAAACAAGGATCACAGGAAATCACAGCTGTGGGATCAGGTGCCTTGGAGGACTAAGCATTCCATAACGATCCGGTCACATCTGTTACTAGCATAATGTAATGATCAGAGAGATGGAATATTCCATGCTCAGTTTCAGTATCAAACAAAGCTGAAATAGTTCAGTCATAATAACCACAGAAATTATTCATTGTATGGTATTTTTATGGTAGATATTCTGTCTTTCTTCTTCCTTTCTCTTTTATTTTTTTTTTCTAAAGCTTATAGAAGCAGATTTTTTTTCTTCTGACTATCCCCCCTTTTTTAAGGTAATTTTTAAAAAAATGTTTCATATTAATTCAAATGAAAATTATTTATATACCATCTCTTCTTTCTTTCTCTTATATATTTTTTTTACATAAATGTTCTTATTTCTCTTTTCTTTCTTTTTTTTAATTAGCTGGTTTTTTTTTAATTTTAAGATAGTTTTATTTTTCTCTCATATAATTTAGTTTTAATTTATTTTCTTATGGCAAGGACGCTTCGTTTAAAACCTTTAATCAGAAGAAATATCTCTTTCTTTCTCATTATTTCATAATCAGAGATATCTCAACGGCTATCACAGGTTCCCTCTATAACTCATTGTAACTTTCTGTCTTTGTCAGAAAGTTATCTAAGTTGTTGTATTTTTTGTAATGGTAATGATGTTTAAAAAGCAGTAGTGATTAGTTATTTTCCTCATTTTTTTCAGAGGAATTATATTTAACTGAAGACATCTCATGGATTTTAAAAACCTCCCTATGTACCTCATTATAGCTATGAACATTAAAATGTCTGCTGGAAAGAAACAGATGAAGTCACACTTGCTCAGATTTTTTCTTAAATGAGCACGTTATCTTTTTATAAGTGTAGTTATTTTCCATATAACGGGTAATTTCTGTGGCTCATGTTGTTTGCATTTTTGTGCTTTTTAATTCATTTCAGTGGTAATACTGTTGCTTTTTAAAGCAGAAATTTCTATGAGAAATTGAGTCAATGAATGTTTTGAAGATGACGAACAGTGAATGATCCAAAACAAAAATTGTAATCAATACAAATCTGTAAATAAGGCATAAAACAAGGATCACAGGAAATCACAGCTGTGGGATCAGGTACCTTGGAGGACTAAGCATTCCATAACGATTCGGTCACACCTGCTACTAGCATAATGTAATGATCAGAGAGACGGAATATTCCGTGCTCAGTTTCAGTATCAAACAAAGCTGAAATAGTTCAGTCATAATAACCACAGAATTTATCCATTGTATGGTATTTTTATGGTAAATATTCTGTCTTTCTTCTTCCTTTCTCTTTTTATTTTTTTTTCTAAAGCTTAAAGAAGCAAGGTCTTTTTTCTTCTGACTATCCCCCCTTTTTTTAAGGTTTTTTTTTTTTGAATATTTCTTATTAATTCAATTGACAATTATTTATATTCTATCTCTTCTTTCTTTCTCTTATATATATATTTTTTTTACATAAACGTTCTTATTTCTCTTATCTTTCTTTTTTTTTATTAGGAGTTGTTTTGTTTTTTTTAATTTTAAGATAGTTTTATTTTTCTCTCATATAATTTAGAATCAGTTTAAATTTATTTTCTTATGGCAAGGACGCTTCGTTTAAAAGCTTTAATCAGAAGAAATATCTCTTTCTTTCTCATTATTTCATAATCAGAGATATCTCAATGACTATCACAGGCTCCCTCTATAACTCATTGTAACTTTCTGTCGTTGTCATAAAGTTATCTAAGTTGTTGTATTTTTGTAATGGTAATGATGTTTAAAAAGCAGTAGTGATTAGTTATTTTCCTCATTTTTTTTCAGAGGAATTATATTTAACTGAAGACATCTCATGGATTTTAAAAACCTCCCTATGTACCTCATTATAGCTATGACCCTTAAAATGTCTGGCTCGAGAGAAACAGATGAAGTCACACTTGCTCAGATTTTTTCTTAAATGAGCACGTTATCTTTTTATAAGGATAGTTATTTTCCATATTACGGGTAATTTCTGTGGCCCATGTTGTTTGCATTATTGCCCTTTTTAATTCATTTCAATGGTAATACTGTTGCTTTTAAAAGAAGAAAATTCTATGAGAAATTGAGTCAATGAATGTTTTGAAGATGACGAACAGTGAATGATCCAAAACAAAATCTGTAATCAATACAAATCTGTAAATAAGGCATAAAACAAGGATCACAGGAAATCACAGCTGTGGGATCAGGTGCCTTGGAGGACTAAGCATCCCATAACGATCCGATCACACCTGTTACTAGCATAATGTAATGATCAGAGAGACGGAATATTCCGTGCTCAGTTTCAGTATCAAACAAAGCTGAAATAGTTCAGTCATAATAACCACAGAAATTATCCAATGTATGGTATTTTTATTGTATTTATTCTGTCTTTCTTCTTTCTTTCTCTTTATTTTTTGTTCTTAAGCTTAAAGAAGCAAGGTCTTTTTTCTTCTGACTTTCCCCCCTATTTTAAGGTATTTTTTTCAAAAATATTTCTTATTAATTCAAATGACAATTATTTATATACTATCTCTTCTTTCTTTCTCTTGTATTTTTTTTTTACATAAACGTTCTTATTTCTCTTTTCTTTTTTTTTTAATTAGGAGTTGTTGTTTTTTTTAATTTTAAGATAGTTTTATTTTTCTCTCATATAATTTAGTTTTAATTTATTTTCTTATGGCAAGGACGCTTCGTTTAAAAGTTTTAATCAGAAGAAATATCTCTTTCTTTCTCATTATTTCATAATCAGAGATATTTCGATGACTATCACAGGCTCCCTCTATAACTCGTTGTAACTTTCTTTCGTTGTCAGAAAGTTATCTAAGTTGTTGTATTTTTTGTAATGGTAATGATGTTTAAAAAGCAGTAGAGATTAGTAATTTTCCTCATTTTTTCAGAGGAATTATATTTAACTGAAGACATCTCATGGATTTTAAAAACCTCCCTATGTACCTCATTATAGCTATGAACATTAAAATGTCTGGCTCGAGAGAAACAGATGAAGTCACACTTGCTCAGATTTTTTCTTAAATGAGCATGTTATCTTTTTATAAGGGTAGTTATTTTCCATACAACGGGTAATTTCTGTGGCTCGTGTTGTTTGCATTTTTGCCCTTTTTAATTCATTTCAATGGTAATACTGTAAAACAGTTGCTTTTTAAAGCAGAAAATTCTATGAGAATTTGAGTCAATGAATGTTTTGAAGATGACGAACAGTGAATGATCCAAAACAAAAATTTTAATCAATTCAAATCTGTAAATAAGGCATAAAACAAGGATCACAGGAAATCACAGCTGTGGGATCAGGTGCCTTGGAGGACTAAGCATCCCATAACGATCCTGTCACACCTGTTACTAGCATAATGTAATGATCAGAGAGATGGAATATTCCGTGCTCAGTTTCAGTATCAAACAAAGCTGAAATAGTTCAGTCATAATAACCACAGAAATTATCCATTGTATGGTATTTTTATGGTAGATATTCTAGCTATCACAACCTCCCTTTATACCTTAATTATTGTAGCTTTCTGTCTCCGTCATTAAGTTATTTAAGTTGTGTTTTTTAAATGGTAAGGATGTTTAAGGAAAACAGTAATGATTAGTAATTTCCCTTTATTTTTTTAAAGGAATTACATTTTAACTGACTATATCTCAAGAATTTTAAAAACCTCCCTCTTTACCTCCTTAAAGTTTTGAACATTGAAATGTCTGACCTATATTTTGTGTCATATCTACACTGTTTTTTACAGTTCTTGCATTTGTTGCAAGTCAAATAATTACACATGTATATTAATATTCATATGGTAATAAAGTTGCGAGGTCCGTTCACAACTCCTCCTGCATCCAGCGGCACCTGGCAACGGACACAGGTTTTCTAGGGCTTTTTCAAAATCGATTTAAATCGTTTTATCTCTAGTTTTTTCCTGGCCGGCCCTGATGCTATGTAAAGGGGGTATTAAGAATTTTAAACATTTCCTGTCATGGAAAGAAAAGGACAGATAGTGTCATGTTTTTTTCTGCATTACAAAATATATTTGTATGTTATACATGTACATGTATGTAAAACTAATAAATTACGGGCGTCCAGCAATCACGATCGACTGGCTGTTAGGCATTGTATGTTTGTGTTGTGTTTTAGTCTAATGTGAGTAGAGTTAATACCCAGTCTTGCTCCTGGGGTACATCCACATTAATCTTTGTTTTGAGGTACCCTGGTATGCCAGAGTTTTGATGTATGTTTAGTTAATTTATTTCCATAATACCTTTACATATACATGTATTTGTCCATCTCTTGTTTTGTGGTTTTTTAATGTAAATAAAGGTGAATAAATTTCTTAGTTCTCATGTTTTATTTTTTTTTTTAAAAAGGACAATTTTCTTGTTATATGAAATGATTTAGGTATATATAAAACTGTTGTACAGTGGTTGGGGCATTTGCTGTAGAGTTGTGTCCAAACAATTATTTGATCCTTACGTCGCAGGTTTGAATCCGGAATATTCCCACCATAGGACATTGGTGCCAGTGTTTCCAGTGAGGTCCTGAGTCCCCAGTATGGGTCTAAATTTATAGTCCTCCACCGGCAAATGGTGGCATCACAATATCGGAGAAATACTGATCTTTGGTACTTGGAACAATTGGGTTTCTCCAATGACAGTGATTTAGATGTCAAAAATACAAAATGCTCTCAAACATTCTTTCTTAACTGGTACCACTGAGTTCAAAACAGCAAATATTAATTAACAGTACCTGCATCTATATGTCATGCTCTGTTAAAATTCAGAGGAGAATTAGCTATACCAATGTAGTTTGGTTGAAAATAAAAGTCTCAAGACTATAAAATGAGAACAGACCTTAAATAGCTGGGTAATTGAATTTTTTTTAATCAATTTTTGTAAATTAAAAATAAGTGTATCGATCTATTTAAATACTATGCAAATGTGTGACTTTTTGCTTACAATAAAAGTCTCAAGACTATAAAATGAGAACAGACCTTAAATAGCTGGGTAATTGAATTTTTTTTAATCAATTTTTGTAAATTAAAAATAAGTGTATCGATCTATTTAAATACTATGCAAATGTGCGACTTTTTGCTTACATGAAAAAAAACATATACATGTATGAATTACAAAGTACATTCTGTTTTCTGTTTAATTTAAAGTCTTCGAAGCGTGATAAACACTTTATGAAAATGAAAAAAGGAGGTGTTTTCCCGAATAAAAAAAAAATATAAAGTTGAATTGTCATTTTGAGCAGTGCATTTCTACTAAAGTTTAGGTTTCGATATCACCTGAGAAATTCCAGGTTAAATTTAGATACATCGGTAGGAAAAAATATGAAAATGAAACAAAAGAAAGAAAGAAAAACAAAGCAAGCCCCTCCCTTTTGAGGCTTTTATATAGGTCTCAGTTATCAAGCAATGTTATTTTCTCAGAAAACTTTTGGAGTCGAAAGTTATTCAGTAAAAAAAATGTTATCTTCGACCGATTAAAAAAAATTCAAAATAAATTATTTTTCATTAAGAAATTCAATAAAATAAGGGAATCAAACGTGTAAAATTGACTTGTCAATAAGTTTTATAAAAAATATAATGTCTTCAATAAAATTAAGAAATAACTTGTCCTAGAACAGAATATAAATAGTTTTTACCAACTCGTTTATTTTTTATCATGTTTGTGAAATTTGAAAGTCACAATTGAATAATGAAAAGTTTAAATTAAACCTACTATTTTCTTTTCCTGGCTGTAAACAAAATTCATATGTGTATAGTACAAAAGTAACATGATTATATAAAATTGATATTTGACCAGCAAAGCTTTTTTTTTACCCCTTGTCATGCATCACCATGGAAACCACAGAAAGGTAAGAAGACAAAAAGCTTCAGTTTTAAAAATAGTTTTTAAGAATAGCAACTAAGGAGTATTCTGACTAATTATGGGCTATTTAATAATGAAGTTCCAAAAGGATTAATTTAAAAGCAAATCTAAAAAGCTAGACTAAGCCATATGTTACCATGGCATCCTTAAAGTAATGACAAAACAGTCTTAGTAAACTTACATTAAAAATAAAAATCACATTAAAAAACTTTTGGAGGGTGAATATTCATAATTACAATATTGTAAACTTTGTGGTTTTTATTCTAAGGGAGAAAAAATATTTCTTCGATATTGCCTCATTTGCATCGTTTTTCCTTAATGCATTCCTGTCGTATCTATAAAGATAATGGGGTGGGGGCATATATTGTGTCCATAGCGACCAATTCAGGCGCAGATCCAGATTTTTTTTCCAGGGAGGGGGTATTGCACGCCGATATATACTAGTAGGTAAAAAAAATGCACATATACTCCCCGTCAATGAAAACGCAACACCCTAATTTTAGGTGAAAATTATGTACAGGATATAACTATGTACCAAAAAAAAGTTCGGACATCTTTAACTTTGCCAAATCAGTTTTTTTCGGGTGAATGATTTTCATTTCATTACCGGAAGTTGATTTTTAGCCCTCTTAACAGAAATCAAATATTAGCAATTTTGATAAAATTTTTGACAATATTTTGGTTTTTAAGGTTTTGTTCCTGTTTATCATAAGTATTGTACTAAAATGCCGGGAAAAAATATTTCTTTCTTTTCCAGATGTGATTTCCTGTATTTCCCCAAAATTACCAAAAGCACGCATTTCATTGCTAATGCTGGAAATTCTCAAAATAAAGAAAAAGGAGAGGTACAGATGCAAATATACGCTACATAACGGCATTTTGGGCTCATGTTTTTCAAAAGCATGAATGACAGTTCATTGACCGGAAGTTTAAGGGTTACTACACTGCGCCAAGTTAGAGAAAATTCGACCTCAGTATCTGAACAACAGACATTTAAAACTGCTCAAGAATATTTATTTCGCTCAGATAAAGACATTGATAAACCTAATGCAAGGCAGAAATCGGACTGCGTACACTGTATGCCGTACATGGCGGACTAGCATGTTTTGATTAAATGGTCGGAAGGGGGGGGTTTATTTAAATGTTATCTGTTAAGAGGGCTAAAAAATCAACTTTCGGTAATAGAATGAAAAACATTCGACCATTAAATAACTGATTTGGCAAAGTAATAGATGTCCTAACTTGTTTGGTACATAGTTATATCCCGTATATAATTTTTCACCCTAAAAATAGAGTGTTGCGTTTTCATTGACGGGGAGTATAGTTTGAAAGATTTTAAGATTGTATACTGTTTAACGTCTCTCTCCCGAATATTTCACTGATATGGAGACGTCACCATTGCCGGTGAAGGGCTGCAAATCTAGGCCTATGCTTGGCATTTAGGGCCTTTGAGCAGGGAGGGATCTTTATCGTGCCACACCTGCTGTGACACGGGGCTTCGGTTTACACGGTCTCATCCGAAGGACCGCCCCAGTTAGCTATAGTCGCCTTTTACGACAAGCAAGGGGGTGCTGAGGACCTATTCTAACCCGGATCCTTTAAGACAAACATAACGAAAAATACACGTACGAATCCGAAATATTTTACACAATTTAGGGGTATAATATGCACAAACAAAAATCAAAAATTGCACGAACAGAGGAAACTAAAAACTAGATGCTGTCGTGAGACAGTAATACCCGCACTAAGGTGTTTGCCTCTAACTGCACACTCCTTAAAATTGGGCTTTACCAAGGAAAAAAGTCAATATAATTCAATATTTACATTTGCAAATGTTTTCCTTTATTATATAACACTACTGAAAGGAATGCGTATCTAAAACTGTATATTTACATTTGCAAATGTTTTACTTTATATAACACTACTGAAATCAATGCGTATAAATACAGGTATAGGGTCAAGAGGTCATAGGTGTGCGTATGGATAACCGTTTGACGTAATTTCTCTATGCGTCATAAAGGGTCGACGCGCGTTGAGTGGATTTCATACATGCCCTTGGGTTTGAAAAATAATGCATTTCACACGTTAAAAGTCACAACCGGTCAAATTTAAAGTATGAGTAAGTCACAAATATAAATATAAGTAATAAGGTATCATTTTAAAACATCTATCGGGCTATAAATACGGGTTGGTACGAGATTCAATTCATCATAAAGCCCTTTGGGCTTTCTGGAATTTAATCTCGTGACCAACCCGTATTTATATCCCGATTGATGTTTAAAAATGATCCCATATTTCTTAATTAATTTAATTGAAACACTACTGAAAGCAATGTGTTTCTATAACTGTATCAATACAGGTACGGGGTCAAGAGGTCATAGATAGGCGTATGGATTATCGTTTGAGGTAATTTCTCAGTGACGTCACAAAGGGTCGACGTGACGTTAAGTGGATTACATACTTGCCGTTGAGTTTGAAAAATAATGCATTTCACACGATAAAAGTCACAATCAGGCAAATATAAAGTATGAATATGTCACAAACGTAAATATAAGTAATAAGGTAACATTTTAAAACATCTATCGGGCTATAAATAGGGTTGGTACGAGATTTAATTCATCTCGTGACCAACCCGTATTTTTAATAATTTACATAACCATAACTATTTAGTGGGTGAGGCTATAGCTTTCATATTTCACAGGTGTATTCCTTTAGACAAGGCTTTTCTTTGGGTTCCATCAAATGAATAAAATACCACACTTTAACTTTGGTGACCATTTCTGAACAGTTAGAGCTAGCTAGGGCTTTCATGCTTCACATGTTTATTTAATTGTTTTGGCCTTTTGACCTTGACCTAAGAGTTTGAACCACTTTTTAAAAACTTTAATTTTGGTCATGACTTTTGAACAGTTGGAACTATCAAGGGCTTTCATAATTCACAGGTATATTCCTTGTAATAATACCATCCTTTTGGGGCAATCAGATTTTGGAACGCAGTTCGCAGTTCGCAATTCGCAATTCAAAACTGAACTGCATTTTAGAACGCAGTTCGCAATTCAAATTCTAAACATGAGTTGTGGGGTCTGAAATTTTGGGGGTGGGGCACTAGGGGCCAGATACCACTTCTATGAAAAATGGTGATGGTACCATCTCTAGTTTCCGAGATATGGTCCTCTAATTTTTAGCCCCACTATATAATACTATACGAATAAACATCGGGCTCGGGGACATCGAAGTCCCCTACCCTGGGGTCTGAAATTTTGGGGATGGGGTACTAAGGGCCAGATACCACTTCTATGAAAAAATGGTGATTGTACCATCTCTAGTTTCCGAGATATGGTCCTCTAGTTTTTAGCCCCACTATATAATACTATGCGAATAAACATCGGGCTCGGGGACATCGAAGTCCCCTACCCTGGTGTCTGAAATTTTGGGGGTGGGGTACTAGGGGCCAGATACCACTTCTATGAAAAAATAGTGATGGTACCATCTCTTGTTTCCCAGATATGGTCCTCTAGTTTTTAGCCCTACTACATAATACTATACGAATAAACATCGGGCTCGGGGACATCGAAGTCCCCAACCCTGGGGTCTGAAATTTTGGGGATGGAGTACTAGGGGCCAGATACCACTTCTATGAAAAAATAGTGATGGTACCATCTCTTGTTTCCCAGATATGGTCCTCTAGTTTTTAGCCCTACTACATAATACTATACGAATAAACATCGGGCTCGGGGACATCGAAGTCCCCTACCCTGGTGTCTGAAATTTTGGGGATGGGATACTAGGGGCCAGATACTACTTCTATGAAGAAATGGTGATGGTACCATCTCTTGTTTCCCAGATATGGTCCTCTAGTTTTAAGCCCTACTACATAATACTATACGAATAAACATCGGGCTCGGGGACATCGAAGTCCCCTACCCTTGGGTCTGAAATTTTCGGGGTGGGGTACTAGGGGCCAGATACCACTTCTATGAAAAAATAGTGATGGTACCATCTCTTGTTTCCCAGATATGGTCCTCTAGTTTTTAGCCCTACTACATAATACTATACGAATAAACATCGGGCTCGGGGACATCGAAGTCCCCTACCCTGGTGTCTGAAATTTTGGGGATGGGGTACTAGGGGCCAGATACCACTTCTATGAAAAAATAGTGATGGTACCATCTCTTGTTTCCCATATATGGTCCTCTAATTTTTAGCCCTACTATATAATACCCGGTACTATACGAATAAACATCGGATTCGATATTTTGAATACGTGTCTTCATTTTTATAAATAGCAGGGAAACCCCTTCTTGTCATTCCCTTCTTGGGAAAACCCCCCTAGATTTTATACGAAACTATGTTTAGCTTCCACATGTAATACTTGTAAATAATTTATCGCATAGTCTAAGAAATTGGAAAAAAAGAACTCGAGTTTATATTCCGATTTTTACATTTTATTTCAATAATTGTAATGTCATTCACTTCTGAAATTTCATTTCAACTATATAGTCATTTCGGAATTATATTTGTTAACAAAAATATTTCTACTAAAATATAACAGATTAGATCTACATGTACATGTGTATATTTAAGTAATTGGGGAATTGGGGGTTTACCATTTTAATAAGAATTCAGCAATCAAAAAAGAGGGAGGGTTACAGAGGAAGAATTTAAAAATTAAAGTGGAAGAGGATATCCAGTATTTAGAGGATATCTTTGGATATAATTTATAATAAAAGTGTTCTCATAATTCATTTTTAGATTTCTTTCTCCATAAATATGAAAATTTTATATAGCAAGATTTAAAATCTAAGTTCATTTATTTTAACTTGTAAAAATTTCATTATCAACTTTTGTTTGATATTGTACCGATATTGCCCTTTCATGATGTTTATCCATAGATATAATTATGTATATAGACTTCACAGAAATGCAAAATACTCTTTTTGTGGAGTCGATATATAAATGGATTGACCGTATGAAAGGACTACCAGGTACGTTTGTTAATTAACTGAAAAAAACTGAAAAAAAATAATTTGTAACAGCCATAAGTTTTCTCTTTCATCTTTTTATCCACCAAACGAAGTTTTGAGGTGTATATACGAATTAACTTCTCCGTCTAGCTGTCTGTCCGTCTGTATAGCTGTCTGGTTACATATCTTTTGATGAAACTTATGAATTTACGTCTTCCTACAAAAAATGCTCATGACATAAGGATGTGCCATGACCTTTACCTGAGGTCATTTTTGCAAGTTAAAGGTCACTGGAAGAAACTTTTTCATAAATCGTGTCCGGCCCATATTTTATGTATACACTTAGTGAGTTCCCATTTTACACTAAGATTGCTTATGATTTTGTGCAAGTTCAAGTTCAACTTTAAGAAAATGTTCATAATAATGAATCTACCACTTTACACAAAGATTGCTATTGACTTGACGGTGAGTCATGACCTTGATTCAAATTACTTTTGTGCAAGTTCAATGTGACTAAAAGAAAAAGTGCACAATTTGTGATCTAGTCCATATCTTACTTATGGATAAATTTGGTGGGTTTTTCTTTTATACAAAGATTGCTAATGACTTGAGGGTTTGACTTGATCTTTATTCAAGGTTTTTTTGTGCACGTTCAATGTCACAGGAAGAAAATAGATATATGTCAATAGGACATAAATGCCCCGCCGAAGGTATTCCGGGGTATTAGTAATGCAACATGAAAATTTGTAGGAGATTTGTTCAGAATAACTTGAAAAGTGATGCAGTTGAGTTACTTATATCATCAGTTGATGCAGTTGAATAGCTTTCATTAGTATGTACATGTATCAGTGTATGAAGTTTGATAAATATTCTTGGATGGTTTCTTTCAAACTTAGCTAAACACCAATTTAAGAAAAGTGTGGTAAAGGTCAAGGAAGGGTCAAGGTCAAAAAGTTTTATGCAGTTGCATAGTTCTCATCAGTATGTACCAACATGTGAAGTTTGATAAAACCACCTTGAATGGTATACTTAAAACTAACAAAACACCCATTTAAGAAAAGTGAGGTCCAGGTCAAAGGAAAGGTCAAGGTCTAAAATGTTGATGCAATTGAAAAGCTACCATCATTATGTATCAGTACATGAAGTTTGAAAAAAATATCTTGGAGGGCTTTTTTAAACTGAGCTAAACACTAATTTAAGAAAAGTATGGTCAAGGTCAAAGAAGAGGTTAAGGTCAATTAAGTTGATGCAGTTGCATAGCTCTCATCAGTATGTATCAACATGTGGAGATTGATTACACCATCTTGAATGGTTTCTTTAAAACTGAGCTAAACACTAATATAGGAAAAACGAGGTCAATGTCATAGAAAAGGTAAAAAAAAATGTTGATGCAGTTGCATAGCTCTCATCAACATCTATCAGCATACGAGGTTTGATGAAAATATCTTGGATAGTTACTTTAAAACTGAGCTTTGAACTGAGCTAAAGCCGAAATAAGTGTCAGATCAAAAAGTAAAATATGAGGTGCACAATGGCATTATGTAATGAATCTGTGTAAGTATTATTAAAGAACTGCGAACGTTAGTATTGTTCTCCTGCCTACCTCCAAGTCAGTTTTCAAAAGTTTGGATATTTGAATTATTTTTTTATATTTACCTGTACATTGGTTTTGATATCGATTTTCATAAAACATTGTTTATTTGGCAAACCAACGAGAGAGTTCATAAACCCGCAATTTCAAAGTGCTTTACAACTGAAACATTGTAGTTTTACTAATGCTTCCTTTTGTATGCATAAAACATATGAAAAGATTTCAGATACATTTATTCATATCCAAGACTATTTCAAAATATGGTGATGCTCTTTAACCCAATTTTAGTGAAAAATATCGCATACCCCCTTCATTTGAAGAGCTGGAACTAGTATGATTTACTTTTTAGCACTGTTGTTAAATAAATGATCAATTATCATTGAACTGTTCTTTGTATTAAACAAATATGTTATGGCCAAATGTCATAAATATTGAATTAAATGGTTTTAAAATGTAAGCGGGAATCAAGAGTTAGCGTGCGTAGTTCTTTTATTCCGTGGTATAGGAGGAGTTGCAGATAAAAGATGGGTACTCTTTAATACTATAGAAAAATGGCACTGCCAATGTTTTGCCTTCGAAAACCAAAAATATATGTCCAATCAAAAAGTTAAATAGGAGGTCACAATGGCAATATATAACAAAAATTCTGTGAAAGTCTCATTAAGGTACATTGATACTCTAATAAGAGAGATAACTTTTAATGACACAAAAGTCCATTATTGATTTCCTTCATAAATTTGTCAAGTTTAAGTGCCTTTTTTATCAAATTTTGCCCCGCAAGCCATGCTTTAATTGTTTGTATTTTATTCAGCATATATATTCCCTTTGGAAAATCATAAAAGTTAAAGAAAAATTTCTTACATGTAAGCAGGGGGTTTATGAACCTTAAATATAATTCAGTGATAATTTAGTGGTAAAAGAAGAGGTGCGGATTAGAGATAGGTACCCCAAAGCGTAACAGACGGACGTACAGAAAGATGGACATCCCGAATCCCGATTACTAGCCCCCCTACCCCCACTTTTCAAGTGGGTATAATAATACGTTGTTTATTTTACTTGAGTTTCCATTTTTACTCAACTGAGTTGAAAGCTCGTGTGAGCTTTCCTGATTACCGTTGTCTGTCGTCTGTCTGTCCGTCTGCAAACTTTTCACATATTCAACTTCTTCTGAAGACCCACTGGACCAATTTTAGCCAAACTTGGTAGAAAGCATCCTAGTTAAAAGGGACTTTAAATAATTAAATTAAAGGGCCAGGTCCCCTTGCAAGTGGGGATCATCACGAAAAGACAAGAATAGGGTTCTGGAGACTATAACCGAAGGTCAGAATAGTGGATCAAAATTTGCATTGAAATATATGTGAAAATCCTTTAAATTCTTCTCAAGAACGTCAGGGACAGATAAACTTAAACTTAAATGCAAGCATCTTATGGTAGATTGTCGAAATCATTACCCTTGATGGTAGGGGTTCGGTAACAAGCTTAAGAAGGGGTAAGGAACAGCATGGATAAAATAACTCAGGTGTGTCATATGGAACTTGTACCCAACCCTCAAAATATCAGAAGCCGGGGTAGGGGATTTCGATGTCCCCCAGCCCGATGTTCATTCATATACTTCATATACATGTAGTATTATATAGTAGGGCTAAAAACTGGAGGCCCATATCTCAAAAACTAGAAATAGTACCATCACCATTTTTTTCACAGAAGTGGTAACTGACCCCTAGTACCCCACCCACAAAATTTCAGACCCCGGGGTAGGGGACTTTGATGTCAACCAGCCCGATGTTTATTCGTATAGTATTATATAGTAGGGCTAAAAACTGGAGGATCATATCTCAGAAACTAGAGATGGTACCATCACCATTTTTTCAAAGAAGTGGTAACTGACCCCTAGTACTCCACCCCCAAAATATTAGACCCCGGGGTAGGGGACTTCGATGTCCCCCAGCCCGATGTTTATTCGTATAGTATTATATAGTAGGGCTAAAAACTGGAGGATCATATCTCAGAAACTAGAGATGGTACCATCACCATTTTTTCAAAGAAGTGGTAACTGACCCCTAGTACCCCACCCACAAAATAACAGACCCCGGGGTAGAGGACTTCGATGTCCTCCAGCCCGATGTTTATTCGTATAGTATTATATAGTAGGGCTCAATCTCTAGGGCCATATCTCAGAAACTTAAAATTGTACCATCACCATTTTTTCACAGAAGTGGTAACTGACCCCTATTACCCCACCCACAAAATTTCAGACCCCGGGGTAGGGGAATTCGATGTCCCCCAGCCCGATGTTTATTCGTATAGTATTATATAGTAGGGCTAAAAACTAGAAGACCATATCGTGGAAACTCAAGATGGTACCATCACCATTTTTCAGAGAAGTGGTATCTGGCCCCTAGTACCCAACCCCCAAAATCTCAGACCCCAGAGTAGGGGACTTCGATGTCCCCCAGCCCGATGTTTATTCGTATAGTATTATATAGTAGGGCTAAAAACTGGAGGGCCATATCTCAGAAACTAGAGATGGTACCATCACCATTTTTTCACAGAAGTGGTACCTGACCCCTAGTACTCCACCCACAAAATTTCAGACCCCAGAGTAGGGGACTTCTATGTCCCCCAACCCGTATTTATTCGTATAGTATTATATAGTTGGGCTAAAAACTGGAGGGCCATATCTCAGAAACTAGAGATGGTACCATCACCATTTTTTCACAGAAGTGGTAACTGACCCCTAGTACCCCACCCACAAAATATCAGACCCTGGGGTAGGGGACTTCGATGTTTCCCCCAGCCCGATGTTTATTCGTATAGTATTATATAGTAGGGCTAAAAACTGGAGGATCATATCTCAGAAACTAGAGATGGTACCATCACCATTTTTTCACAGAAGTGGTAACTGACCCCTAGTACCCCACCCACAAAATTTCAGACCACTCAGCGTATGTTTAAATTTTGAATTGTGAACTGCGTTCTAGACTTTTGAATTGCGAATTGCGAACTGCGTTCTAAAATCTGAACGCCTCCTTTTGGTACCAACACTTTTGACCTTGACCTGTATTTGAGAGAATTCAACCCTCGCCATAAGCTGTCATACGGGGTATCAGTGTTTCACAAACACATCTTGTATTATAGTTATCATAATAAATACACAAAATGCTTGTACTTTAAATTGAATATCTTTAAGTTGGTATAAAATTAACCGGTATTCATCGTACTTCTAATTTTTTCTATAGTGTCAGACAATGGGAGCCGTGCCTGGTATAACTCAAACAGGAGCTGTGGAGATACGAGTCCAGACATATGTTCCTTATTGGTGTTCTTTTCAACAATCCACTAGAGACTGGCCCTGGCTGGGAGAAATTTTCACGAAGCGTGTTCCTCCAAACATTTCTAAATAGACTCAGAGATATATTTTCGCAATAATTGCGTGTTCTTCGAAGGATTCCCATAGAGACTGGAGCCAAGAAAATCAGAGTATAGTCTGTGATTTTACCACATGGATAACTGACAATTTAAATGTACAATGTATAACTATAGACTTGACATTTTCTGTGATATATCTGTTGTAGGTGTATGGGAATTTCATGTTATATTGTAAAAGAACTATATGCGGTATATTGCATATATTTGCCCCCACAAAAGTCAAATTTTGAAAACTTCCTGAAATGTGCTGAATTCAATAAATTGTATGAGAAATATAGATTAACAGAAAATATTATAGTGTCAAAGAAGTGTATTCACAATTTTTGTTTTTATGACGTCACAAACTAGTCCGATTTTATATCCTTTTTCAGAAAGAGGACAAAATGGACAAAATTTCAACAATCTTAGCTTTATAATTTATAGTGCGCAAGTTTGTTCAGGAACAATATTGACATATTTCATTGATATTACATGTATCATTCTACACATTATATCAGAATATTAATCCTGAACACACATGCGCTCGGTGACTTTTACTCAAAATTTCGACGAAATATGTACATTTTTCTGTAAAATTCATAAAAAACTGAAATTTACGTCATGTTTGTGACGTCATTACTTACATATGACGTCATTACTTATGAAAATATTTAGTGCTTTGAAGTCAGCATATACTCGCCTGTTTAAGAACATAATTAAATATATCTCCATCAAAGTTCGATTCGGGGGCAAATATTGGTTATTACCGAATAAAGTACTTTATAATTTCTATGATATTCATGTATGAGGGGTTATTGGGGCTATAGGAATTTCATGTTGTATCATTTATAATTTCTATGATATTCATGTATTAGGGGTTATTGGGGCTATAGGAATTTCATGTTGTATCATTTATAATTTCTATGATATTCATGTATGAGGGGTTATTGGGGCTATAGGAATTTCATGTTGTATCATTTATAATTTCTATGATATTCATGTATGAGGGGTTATTGGGGCTATAGGAATTTCATGTTGTATCATTTATAATTTCTATGATATTCATGTATGAGGGGTTATTGGGGCTATAGGAATTTCATGTTGTATCATTTATAATTTCTATGATATTCATGTATGAGGGGTTATTGGGGCTATAGGAATTTCATGTTGTATCATTTATAATTTCTATGATATTCATGTATGAGGGGTTATTGGGGCTATAGGAATTTCATGTTGTATCATTTATAATTTCTATGATATTCATGTATGAGGGGTTATTGGGGCTATAGGAATTTCATGTTGTATCATTTATAATTTCTATGATATTCATGTATGAGGGGTTATTGGGGCTATAGGAATTTCATGTTGTATCATTTATAATTTCTATGATATTCATGTATGAGGGGTTATTGGGGCTATAGGAATTTCATGTTGTATCATTTATAATTTCTATGATATTCATGTATGAGGGGTTATTGGGGCTATAGGAATTTCATGTTGTATCATTTATAATTTCTATGATATTCATGTATGAGGGGTGGGGGGGGGGGGGGGGGGGGGGGGGTAATGAGGCTAGGGAATTTAATTTAGTGTAACTTTTAAAAAATATGATTTCTGTCATATATCTTGGGTTATTGGGTGTATAATTAGAATTTCATATAAGTTTTGTATTCTTTATAGTTTCTAGCATTTATTTGGGATTAATGGGGCTAGGGAATTTCATTTAGTATTGTAAACTTTATAATTTCTATCAGATATCTGGGGTTATTGTGTGTATTAGAATTTCATGTTGTTTTATGTAATTTATATTAGTCTCAATGATTTTTTTTTGGGGGGGGGGTGTAATGGGGTTAGGGAATTTAATTAATTATTGTAAACTTTTTAGTTTCTAACGTATATCTGGGATTATTGGATGAATTAGAATTTATTTCATGTTTGTATTCTTCATTAGTTTCTATGATTTTTTTTTTGGGGGGGGGGGGTTAATTGGGTAAGAAAAGTTCATTTTTAGGTTCTGTGATTTATTTAGGGTTGGCATTAGGGAATTTCATATACATGTAGTACTGTGTACTTTATTTATTAACTTTATCTTGGATCATAGAGATTTGTGTAGGTTTTCATGCAGTATTGTATATTTCATAGTTTTAGAATATTATAGAGTATCGTATACTTGTCATTTAATATTTTATTGAATTATTATTTTTTTATCAAATGAATTATTTCTTTTCTGATCATTTGACATTATTGGAGTAAATGTGTATAATTATTACATGTAGTACTATGTCATTAATTTATTTTAATCGTCTAAAATTTTGGGATTCAGTGGTATTGTTAAATGATACACATTACATGTATAGGGCTTATCAGGGGAGGATTATTGGAATTTACCGTTACATGTAAGCTCTCTACATATCACATTAACACCCTTCCCCGCAGTCACGCATTTTAACGCATATACCATTTTCTATTTCTAAGGCAAAATCACGCATTTACCGTTTCCCCGCAATCACGCATTATGGGATTTTGGCTGAAGCATCTAATACATCAAATACATGGCATTTCAATTATATGTCTGGGTTATAAAAAATCTTAATATGTAGTATTACACACATAACAATTCTGTAATTTATCTGGGGTTAAGGATTTATTGCAGTATGGTACACATTTGTCAAAATTGATATAGTGCTATAATTTTAAGGGTATGGTAATCTATTGGCCGTATTACTCACATAACATTTATTTAGATTTATATCTCGCGTTATGGGGGCTAGTAATAGTTTTGAACTGGGGATTGATTTCCTGTTGCATGGGACAATAATGTTGTGGATTTTAATTATTGTATTATGTTGTATTGTATTGTATATTGTATTTTATTGTATTCAAAAATGTCGCTTTGTTTTCATATGACTGATTTACATTTAAATGCATTTACACATTAATGAATTTTGCAGTCATACATAATGATCAATGTTGGATCTTTTTGAGTGATCAATTAGTTCGGTAAAAGTAATAGTGATGAACCAACTTGTTTTAGGTTTGTATCGATCATTGAAGAGAATTAAGTCTTGTTCAGAGATTAGAACTGGATTGTAAGTCAAGTTTGCAGAGATTAAAAGTATGCTCAGTCATTATGGGTTCTAAATTATTAATTAAAGCTTGGTAAAAGATAATCTCTTTCCAGAACTAAACATCTCAATCATTGTACAATCCTTCTATGGATTTATATACGGATGCTTGGATACATGTGCTTTATACACCTGTTCTGTGTGATACAGCTGTTATTTCTATGGCGTTCTTTACGAAGAATTGGGCCAATACTTGCACATATTGCATACGTACACAGATGAATGCTCTGCCGTAAAGCAGCATTGTATTCTGCATCTGACCTAGTTCGGGGGTATATTTTATGATGCAATCTACACTATTTCATAATTACTGGTTTTGTGGCAAGTAAATGAGAACCAGTTTTAAATTAGCTTTTGGGGTTCATCCACCTTAAGCTTTGTTTTCAGGTGTACATCCATCTTAAGATTTGTTTTCAGGTGTACATGTACATCCACCTTAAGATATGTTTTCAGGTGTACATGTACATTCACCTTCAGACTTGTTTTCAGGTTTCATGCAATTGTTGGCATAGTGTATTTATTTGCTATATGTCATGTATTTATTTGTTTTTTATTGTAAATAAATGTGTATTTATTTGGTAGTTGTGTACTTTTCTGAATGCATCCATTTAGGTAAATGTATACATGTAGTCTGTAAATAAGCTGCCTGCACGTGGTTAGAGCCTTTTCTCTAGAGTTGTAGAGTAAAGTGTTGACCCTCACATCGCAGGTTCAAATCCCACAGCGAGATATGGAGACTGGTTATTCGGATGATACCATACCTGTATAAACCAAGATCCTGTGTCGCAGTAGGTGTTGCCAAGAAAAAGTTCCATCACTGCTCATGACCCATGGGTGCCAAGATGTATCTATTAGATGAAGGATATAGAAATACATGTAACAAAGATATGGAGGTAACGAACAGTAATCAATATCAAAGTCCATAAAACAGTACAAAATAGGAGCAGAGCAAACACGGACCTCAGAAACATCAGAGATGGGATCAGCTGCCATGGAGGAGTGAGCATCCCCTGCTGACCGGTCACACCCGCTGTGTACTCCTTGTCATGATCTAAATTGTGCAGACCTCCTCTAGCAGTGTTGGGGTCTTTATATCAGTGAAAAAATCTTGAAAGGGGAGTTAATTTAACAAACATTTAAACCAGAACTTTGTTATCTAGAACAAATTGGTATCTTGAATACCATGAAATGTTGAAGTAATGTAGAAGTCTACCTGCAACACTTTCAAGTATTTTACCCTTAAATGATTTCTGAAACCTTTGAATTCAATCTCCTCTCTAATCACCCCATTGAGATAAAAGTCTTGAGGTTTGATTGTACATGTATTCTGTATTCTACACATTATGAATTGTTGATTTACAGTGAATATTGTACACCTTGATCTCATTTCAAGCTATGATGTAAATAGGTAGGTTTCTTTTAAGGTCACCTGTGACCTACTGACCTATTTGTATCAGCTTAATGAGGTCAAGGTGTTCAATGTTCAGGCATGAAATATTTGGTTGGAAATACAAGTCTCAAGAATATATAAAATGAAAACAGCTAGACTTCAATTTAATTAATTATGCTCAATTTTTAACCTGATTTTGAATTTAAAAATGTCCTTTATAAATTGTGTGACTTGTGTAACTACAGAAATCCAAAACTTAAAGATAAATTATATTTTGTTCTCTGTTTATGGTCTTGGAGATATGTCATATAACCTTTGTGTTTATCTCAGATTTAAACAAAAAGGAGTAAGTTGATGTTCTGAGTGGTGAATACATTTAATCTGAAATCTAGCTCTCAAGATTAGGTCAGAAAAACTCAAATTAATTTTCCAAGTTAGATTAATTTAAATACAAATTCGAATAAGTTCAAATATGTTGAGAGAAAAAACTAAAACTAAAGAATGAACAATGTGGGAACCCTCGGGGAGTAAATATCAAAGTTTGTTGAAAATTTATATTTTTTCAAAAAATACGTTATATGATATTAGTACCCATGTAATTCCATTTTTCATATATGATGGGAAATCCAGGGATATTAAAACAACACAAAAATGTATTAATCATCAACACATGTATTTATCATATGACTGGCTCTGAAATTAATATAAAATACAATAATACTATAATGGTACAATAAATATATAATACTATTATAACAGATATCATTAAAGAATCATTTAAATTGTGTCATAAATATTGGAATCCTTACTACATATAATGCGAAAAACATGCATAAAGGGAAGTAACTCTTATAACTCAATCAAGTGAAATACTTTTCACAACCCTGTGAAGAGTTATGTTTCTTATATAACAAATGAACCAAGCCTAAAGCCTAATTAAACAATAGCTTTAATTGAATTAATATATATTCACTATACTGTCGGCAGAAAATTAATGAAGGAGAAAATGAAATTGAATGCTTAGACAAAGATTTGAGATGAGAAAATATTATTTAACATCTATGCAGTTTTTAAGATAGAAAATCGTCAGGAAACACACAGTAGGGGATTTACATGTTGACAAACAGACTTCATACCATCCAGGAAATTGCATCATGCGCGTTTCCAAAATTCGTTCATGTATAGATGTAGGGATTTCGACTTTTATCAGTTTTTGGACTGTTGTAGTGAAATATAGGGCCTTCGAAACAATCACTGCATTGAGATGGTACAGAATCGCACATACTTGGGGGTACACAAATTTACATCTACATGTATACCAGCAGTACATGGAGAATTCGGTTGGAAGCTGCCTTTCCATGGACACTGCATTAACGCTGTACGATACTGGAACCATTTACTGACAATGGAGGACAACCGCATAACAAAACACTTGTTTTCTTTTGGGAGTTATAATTAAATCTATGTATTAAACAGGATGTGTTTACGAACCACCATGCGCCCGGCGGCAACATAGTTCGAAAAAGCTATTTTTAGCATATAGGTCACTGTCAAGGTCACAAGATCAGTCGCATTGGTGTCATTTGAAAGAACCTAAATAATGGAGTATGCATACCAAATATACAGTCTCTATCTTCTATGGTCCAAAAGTTATGGCGAAAGTTCAAAAGAGCGATTTTTAACATAAAGGTCAGAGTCATGGTCATAAGGTCATTCACCTTGGTGTCATTTGAAAGAGCTTCATTAGTGGAGTACATTTGTATGCATACCGAATCCTTATCACTCACGGTTCAAAGTTATGGCGAAGGCTTGAAGTTGACAACAGACAGACAAACAAACAGACAAACAACAGACAGAACAAACACAATATATGCCCCCGATTTATCGATCCAGGCGCATAATATAGCTGAACGTCGCAAATTATTGAATTTCTATTTGAAGCCATGATTGGTCATATAGTTATATGGAAGCATCCGATTCAAATTTGTTCAAATCATGACCCCCAGGGGTAGGGTGGGGCCACAATCAAGTATCAAAGTTTTTAACATAGGAATACATAGGGGAAAATATTTAAAAAATCTTCTTCTCAAGAACAGCAATGCCATGATTGGTCATAGTTATATGAAAGCATCCTCAGGTAGTGTAGATTCAAGTTTGTTCAAATCATGACCCCTGGAGCAAGGGTGGGGCTAAAATGGGTGATCAAAGTTTTAAGAAGGATAACAAAGAAAAAAAATCTTTCAAATTATTTTTCTCGAGAACAGCAAAGCCATGATTGGTCATATTTATATGAAAACATCCTTGGGTAGTGTAGATTCAAGTTTGTTCAAATCATGACCCCTGCGGCCACAATGGGTGATCAGGGTTTTACGTAAGAATACATAGGAAAAATTGTTAAATTTGTTAAATGTGAAGTATAGATTTATGTTTGTTCAAATACCCCCCCCCCCCTCCTGAACCCCTGCTGATTGACTTTTATATGTTAACTTTTCAATACTGAACTGATTTTCGCTTTTACCTAGCCAGACTGCTCAGCGATGTGGCCCCTGTGCCTCTTTTAGACTTAATGAATTAGTTTTCATTTTATATGTGTGTGTGCGTTGTCTTCTTTTTCTTCCACTACTTTTAAAGATATAATCATGTCCTGCAGTTATAAGAACCTGTCCAGGGGAAAGGAATTTTGTAAGCAGGTTCATGTGTTATATCTACAACACAAGAGGCTTGCGATCATGTACATAGTGTCCAACAGATGCAGTAAATATCATTGCATTTCAAAAATAAATCGTAAGAGTCCTTGCACAAGTCATCATTTCATTTTCAAATTGATAAAAGAGCTAGCTTTGAATAAAGGGAATTAAAAAAAATAAAGAAAGAAATAAGGAAAAGAAAAAATAATAAATACCAATAAAAAAAAAATAAATTGAGTAGAAATCATACAATGAATGCCGAATTTGGAATGGAATTACATTGCTATCATGTCTACATGTATGATAAAATCATATCTGTATTTAATGCATTGATATAGGGAATCATGCTCTCTGGTTTTAATATGATCATCATGAAATCTCTCTCTCTTTTTTACAGGAATATACACATTCAACTACTTTTTTTGTTGCTGTTGTTCAAGAGGACATGCTGCATTTGAAAATGTTTAACAATATTAGAATTTGTGATAGTGATTTAAAAAAATCAAAACAAAAAAAAAGTGAGGGATTACTGTGCATACGTTTTGAAACATTTCCTAACGACTGTAACCGAGGTATTTTTTCTGAAAATTTTGGTAGCCCTGAAATGGGCTTTTTTTAAAGCTTGGATGCAGACTGACAGGGATGCCCAGACTGCTTATTTCTTTGCTGCTGCCTTCTTGGGTGTCTTGGTTTTCTTGGCTGCTGTTTTCTTGGGAGTCTTGGCCTTCTTGGGTTTGGCTGCAGCCTTCTTTGGGGACTTGGGTGTCGCTTTCTTTTTGGGAGATTTGGCTTTCTTGGGTCCGGCTGGTTTCTTGGCTGCTGCTGCCGCCTTCTTAGGAGTCTTTGTCTTCTTCCCACCAGCGGGTGTCTTGGGCTTGGCAGCAGTCTTCTTAGGCTTAGCTGCCTTGGGTTTGGCAACTTTTTTGGCTTTGGGCTTCTTCTCGGTTTTGGGTTTTTCTCCAAGTTTGAAGGAGCCACTGGCGCCTGTACCCTTAAGCCTTCTTGAGAGCACCCTTTTTAACGCCATTCTTCAGGGCCATTTTCAGGTGAGCGTTGATGAAATTAGCATCGTTGCCAGTTTGTAGTTGGCCATGATGTACTTGAGAATGGCCTGTCTGGATGAGCCCCCGCGTTCCTTCAGGGCTGAAACGGCAGCGCTGATCATGTCTATGTACTTGGGGTGTGCAGCAGGCACTTTGGGCTTTGTGGCCTTCTTCTTAGCTTGAGACTTGGCTGGAGCAACGGAATCTGCCATGGCTACTTCGGGAGAATGGTTTACCTCTCGGGAACAGCTGGGGATGAAAAACTCGCACTTGCTGTTTTTGTTTACACCAAGCGCGGACCCTGAGAAAACATCCAGTTCGCCGAGGTCGATGTACGTTCATATATCGTGTGTTTCAAGAGGAGTATTTGCATCCGCGCTGCAACTCGGCAGATGGATTTGATCGCAAAATTTAAGCAGATTCCTAACCTGCAGTCATCTCTTTAACCTGTTATCTATTTACATTCTTAAATTCTTTCTTAATACTGTGCTCACATTCAGGAAAATGGACATCTGAACCTTTGTCTCTGAACTTTGTGGTACGATAAAAGTTGAAAAATGTTTTGAAACGACAATTATCCGTTACGATTTCAGTAAAACATTTCAATAGATAACTTTAAAAATGCCTTTTGAATCTTCAAGTCCTGCAAATATTATCAATTCGCCCTCAAACTATGAGAAACTATGAGAAATCAACACAGAAAGTGTGCCAAACGAGAGGCAGTAGACGCATGAAAATATAATGACATCGAGATTCATTCATAAGTCTTATTTTTATCATGGTTTAACTTTTTCTGATTCATATTTCGGTGCAGAAGGCATACACAACAATATAGGGGAAGGGGAACAAAAATTAACAAAGGAAAAGACAGGAAAATAAAATAACGAGATGATTTACATTTAATAAAAGGTCCGACTTTAAAATTGAATTGTCCCAGTCTTAAACGGAAAATTGTTGTCCGTGAGTATATGATATTCTATAACTTACAGCATTGTTTTACAACGCACTTTGAAAAATTACGCACTTTGAAATTTTTTTTCAAAGTGCGTTAAATTTGGGACCAAGCTAACGCACTTAGAAAAAATTAATTTTTTTTCAAAGCGCGTTAATATCGACCATATTAACTCACTTTGAAAAAAAAATTAAAGATTGATCAATATTCCTTGAAAATTATCGGTATGATAAATAACAGATCCTGGTTGGATAACTTTTTTTATGATAAAGTCACTTCAGGACCTGAGATATAACGTTTTAAATATTTGAGGTGTTGATAAAATAAAAGGGAAAAGGGTCTTGAAAAAAAGAGTGACGATTGTTTAAGATCATTAATTCGTTTTTTTTTTTTAAATTCTAGTCTTTGATAAATAGATGTAAAGGTGTAAAGGGGGCACTAAACAGTGGACAGCTTTAAGCAACTTAGCATTTATCATAATAAAAAGTGGGCAATTTGATCGTTCAAAACTATGAAAATTCTTTCTCTCTCATATGTTTTACTGTACTTAAAAATTTCTAGTTTTCATCTGTTTTTATTAACTCATTTAATATTGAGAGTTTTCAACATCATACCAGTTAGCTAAATACATAATTATATAAATGTTATGAGTATAGCATAGACATCGAGACCGGGCGAAGGGCCAGGGGAGGGGTTGGGCTAAGCCCCCACTTAATTTGGAAAGATGTATACATCGTATGAGCATTAAAAATGCAGCTTACCCCTTTTGGGTTTATTGCTCGCCTCCCCCGTTTGTTACCGACACCTATGTATTGGAAAAATAAAGATTTGGACTGAGGCTAGGGATCTAAGACCCGTCTTCTCCTCTTTTCGACGGGAGTAAATCAATTCTTTTTTGAAAGATAAATAACAAATAAAATCTTTCCTTTATTAAAATATGATTTTTTTTTCAAAGTGCGTTAAGTGTCTCCATGGTAAAATATATTGATGTAGACTCTTAACGCACCTTGATTTTTTTTTTTCAAAGTGCGTGAAGTTGGTTTCAAATTTAACGCGCACTTTGAATTTTTTTTTTTTCAAAGTGCGTAATTTTTTTTCAAAGTGCGTTGCAACACAGCATACATACATGTAAATGTCTTGTTTTGTTTAATATAATTTTATTTCATAATCATTTTTGCCGTAAAAAACACAAAGACGATATATTTAGAAAGCAGCAAAATATATGACACGATTTTTTTTTCTTTTCACCCGGGGTATATCTGTCCAAATTATAGTGTAGTCAGAAAAGCTTTTTATCACTTTTATTTATTTATTTTTATAATTATTACTAATTATTAAACAAAATTCACATTTTAGATATACGTGTGCGTCTGATTTAGTTTATGCTGCTGAGGATGAACGTCTTTTCTTTCTTATTGTTCAAGAATTCTGAAAGATTGACATGTTACTTTAAATATATGTATTTATATACACAAATGTATAAACATTGATTAATTTGTATATAATTGTTTAAAAATCAGAAATTCAAAATTCATTGATTTGCAGATTTTGCCGACGTTAAATATTCAACTGTGACCCGATTTTTTCTTTGTTTGAAGACTGTAGGGAAAGGGCGTAATAACTTTTTAGATTTTGTGCCCAATTATTCCCTTAGAAATGCATGTTCTAAGGGCAACATTTATCGGAGTAAGATTGATGTAATGATGTAAAATTGATGTACAGTGGCGCCTCATTTATCCGGACGCTTTGGTTCCTAGTCAATTTGTCCGGATATGTGAAGTGTCCGGATATCTGAATTACCAGTTAAACAAGGCAAAATAACATTTAAAAATTTAAAGTGTGTTTTCTTAAACAATAGCAGTCCATTCATGAGATTAAACTCATATAGAATTTTAATTCCATTATGTGATGACATGTATTGTGTGTTAGTATTATAATAAAATTATTCAAGTATCGTTTCTTTCAGTCTGATCTTAGAGGCATCTTTTCGAAAAAATTGGGTGGCCGTGAAAACGGCCGTTTGGTATATTTGAAAGTCGTACAGACTTTTTACTTGCTGGCGGACTTCTTGGTCTTCTTGGGGAGCAGCACGGCCTGGTTGTTGGGCAGGACACCACCCTGGGCGATGGTCGAGTCGGTGTCGCATAATATACGTTCCGGGTATTTCGCGTTCCGGCCGGAACCTTAAAATCATAATATTGGTTCCGGATTTTACTGTGATATAGGTTCCGGACATGAGTTCAATCTTCGAATCGCGGTATCTGACCAGATTTCATTCCACATTGAGCCATGGAAGTAGTGTTTTTTTTTTCTTGAGGTTTTAGCATGGCGCAGCGACATTCTATTTTTGTGCGTAACGCAATGTTCTTTTGGTGTCATGTCCGTTTTGTACGGCAATTTTAAAAAAATAGATAAATAGATAACCTGATGATACTCTTTCTGATACATATGACTTTGGTCGCATAATAACAGTTATAAGGCTTTGTTTATCTTATGTATACAAATCGGTTATCTACAACTCAATTCCCTTTGTTTATTTAGTGCACCAGGTGTGAATCTCACGCTTCAATGCATGCAAACCCGGTATTACAAACAGGTAAAGAGCGTGGAGATAAACAATTTAAGACCGGGATTACGAAAGACTAACTTTTAAAGAAACACAATGTCGAAGAATTATTGAATTGATAAATTTTTAATTTCATTGATAAATTTTTAATTTCAGTATTCGATAAAAGTAAAGAACAAATATTGATTATTATATATTTTCGGAATTAATTTCTCTGTTTAAATGATATTACACGTGTTGACATTTCACCAAGTCGAGGATCAAACATGGCTTCCATTCCGCGTAATTAGAGATTTTTTTTTCATACTTAGATATTATTTACGAAATGGCATGATAGTATGGTTTATATTCCATTGGAAATATGTATATGATTCACTGAATGTTACATATATGGTTTATTTTCTTCTACATTAATCTTCACACTACATGTAGGTACAGTATATGTATTTCATGATGATGTGATTTATTCCGTAATGAAATAAACATGAAAACTAAGAATACGGATATGGTTTATTCCCTTTAATACCAAAAAAGCCAAGCACGTGTTATTAATAAAAATAATGGTTGTTTTTTTTAATCGTCGTAAGAAAATAATAGTAATCGAGATATAAAAAGTAAAGACAATATACGTTGATTGGCTCGGCTTTTTTTTTAATACGATCAAGTTTTCAAAAAAAAAAAAATTAAGTTTTTTTTCTTTTTCTTTGAATTGAAATGCACATTAGTGTTACTTCGAGGAATGTCCTTGCCACCAACCGCTTAAGATACATGTGTATGTGGTAAAAAAATTATTCCTGGGTGTTTGAATACATAAAAACACAATGAAGTTGGTAAAAAAAAAATATCGTTTTATGCATGCCATTCATAGGCGTCGGAACCGGAGGGGGTTGGGGTATGGACGTTAAGCCCCCACTTTTTTTTTTCAAAAATAGACATGATATAGACATTGTACATTGGGGCGTAGGTTTACACCCCCCCACATACACTTTTTAAACCGACACGTTGCAGTTGAGTTTTAAAAAGGGTAAATGGTAGTGTTTGGAAAACACACTGGCACTGGAAGTAGTTCTATGACCATAACCCCCCCCCCTCCCCCATGAATTAGAATTTTCGTGTTTAGACAATTGACACATTTTCCATTTTTTTCTTGTCAAGATTTTTTTTTGTAGGTTTGATTTTTTTCTTTCACTTTAGCCCCCCTTTCAATTTGCTTCTGACGCCAATGTCATTATGTTGAAATAATCTCCACTGCTTTGGAGAAAAATATTAATAAATACATGAAGGTAAAAAATAATGTTCATGTAGCTGCGCTACGTGTTTTAAAAATCTCACCCCTTCTCCAATTTAAAAGAAAATGGAGATTATATTTCAACAGCCCCACAAAATGAAAAGTTATTTATCAATATTCCCCCACATTGTTATGGGGGAGTTTCAATCATAACAGTTGCAAAAATGTAAAAGTTTTATTTAATTTTTAATTATTTTGCGAAAAATGGAATAGAGTTCTATTTATTTTTTTCTGGAGCATCACTGTTGTAGAAAAGAAGAAAATTACGTAGCAGGATCCTGGCATATTGTAGATGCTAGTCTGCACAAATCGTGGCATTTGAAGGTAAGACAGGACCACAATTTATAGGGAATAAAATTGTATTTTTTAATTAAAATATTATACATGCAGAACAAAATGGATCCGTAGAACCAACTGGGATAGCGGAAACAAGTGACTAAGGGGAGTGATTTTTGGGAAAACAGAATTTAACATGTAATTTATACAAGTGTAAAGAAAGAATGTTTTAAAATGTTCTCAATAATACCCACGGTCATGCAAACATGATATATAAAACAAGCTAATTCAGAGAATCTATGTCCCCCGCATTAGGGAAAAGAAGAGCATGCACGTTCCAGGTTAGCATCCCTGGGCGCATTTTCAACTATTTTTGCTACTTTGAAGTTCCTTTTCCACTTTATGACGAAGATAAGTTAGCCAGGAACCATAATTATGATCATATTTTACGTTCCGGGTTAGCATCACTGGGCGCATTTTCAACTATTTTTGCTACTTTGAAGTTCCTTTTCCTCTTTATGACGAGGATAAGTTAGCCCGGAACCAAAATCATGGTCATAATAACCGTTCTGGGTTGCAATTACTGAAAGATATTTAATATATTTTTGCTACTTATTTGTTCTGTTCCAGCTTTTGACGAAGCTAAGTTAGCCTGGAACCAAAAATTATGGTCATTATAAACGTTCCGGGTTACAATTACTGAAAGATATTTCATATATTTTTGCTACCTAGTTGTTTTTTTTCCAGTTTGTAACGAAGCTAAGTTAGCCCGGAACCAAAAATCATGGTCATAATAACTGTTCCGGGTTGCTATTATTGAAAGATATTTCATATATGTTTTCTACATAGTTGTTTCTTTTTCAGCTTTTGACGAAGCTAATTTACCCCGGAACCAAAAACTATGGTCACAATAAAAGTTCCGGGTTACAATTACTGAAAGATATTTCATATATTTTTGCTACTTTGTTGTTTCTTTTCCAGTTTGAAACGAAGCTAAGTTAGACCCGGAACTAAAAATTATGGTCATTACAACCGTTCCGGGTTGCAATTACTGAAAGATATTTCATATATTTTTGCTATTTAGTTGTTTCTTTTCCAGCTTTTGACGAAGCTAAGTTGGCCCGGAACCAGAAATCATGGTCATTATAACCGTTCCGGGTTACAATTACTGAAAGATATTTCATATATTTTTGCTACTTAGTAGTTTTTTTTCTTCAGTTTGTTACGAAGCTAAGTTAGCCCGGAACTAAAAATCATGGTCATAATAACCGTTCCAGGTTGCAATAACTGAAAGATATTTCACATATTTTTGCTACTTAGTTGTTTCTTTTGACTAAGCTAAGTTACCCCGGAACCAAAAATTATGGTCATAATAACCGTTCCGGGTTTCAATTACTGAAAGATATTTCATATATTTTTGCTACTTCGTTGTTTTTTTTTCCCGTTTGTAACGAAGCCATGTTAGCCCGGAACCAGAAATCATGGTCATAATAAACCTTCCGGGTTACAATTACTGAAAGATATTTCATATATATTTGCTACTTGTTTGTTTTCAAGTTTGTAACGAAGCCAAGTTAGCCCGGAACCAAAAATTATGGTCATAATAAACCTTCCGGGTTGCAATTACTGAAAGATATTTCATATATTTTTGCTACTAAGTTATTTTTTTCCAGTTTGAAACAAAGCTAAGTTAGCCCGGAACTAAAAATCATGGTCATAATAAACGTTCTGGGTTGCAAGTACTGAAAGATATTTCATATATTTTTGCTACTTTGTTGTTTCTTTTCCAGCTTTTGACGAAGCCAAGTTAGCCCGGAACCAAAAATTATGGTCATAATAAACGTTCCGGGTTGCAATTACTGGAAGATATTTCATATATTTTTGCTACTTAGTTGTTTCTTTTCCAGTTTGTTACGAAGCTAATTTAGCCCGGAACCGAAAATTATGGTCATAATAAACCTTCCGGGTTGCAATTACTGGAAGACATTCCATATATTTTAGCTATTTTAGCCTGGAACCAAAATTTATGGTTAAATTAACGTTCCGGTTTGCAATTACAGAAATATTTTAATTAAGTACATATATTTTTGCTACTTAGTTGTTTCTTTTCCAGCTTTTGACGAAGCTTATTTACCCCGGAACCAAAAATTATGGTCATAATAAACGTTCCGGGTTGCAATTACTGGAAGATATTTCATATTTTTTTGCTACTTAGTTGTTTCTTTTCCAGTTTGTTACGAAGCTAATTTAGCCCGGAACCAAAAATTATGGTCATAATAAACGTTCCGGGTTGCAATTACTGGAAGACATTTCATATATTTTAGCTATTTTAGCCTGGAACCAAAATTTATGGTTAAATTAACGTTCCGGTTTGCAATTACAGAAATATTTTAATTAAGTTCATGTATTTTTGCTACTTAGTTGTTACTCTTCAATTTTTGAAAAAACGAAAACAAATTAGCACGGAACCTTGGAAAAGTAGGTCACACTTCAAGGTTAAGGTCACAAAATAAAAAAAATCAGTGTATCTAGAAAGGTCTTGTCCCAATTTTATGTAAAAACCACGTGTCACGCATTTTTAAGTCATGACCAAGGTTAATTTTTTGAAAAGTATGTGAAATGTCAAGGTCATGAGGTCAAAAATCATAGTGCATTTAGAAAGGTATTGTCACAGAAAATAAACATTTAGTATGATATCCCTCTTGTCATATAAAAATCATGGCCAATTTTAAGTCCCCACTAAGACTCCTTTGTTTGTTGAACACATTCAACAAATTGTTAATTAAAATATAGAAAATTTCATACCAAGCAAATCAAGATTTTTGCCTACTGTTTACTGCAGGGGTTAGGGGGGAGCAGACTTCACAATGCTATTCATATAAATAGTAAAATACCGATCTGTGTCTGTAATACATTTCTTCTTCAGTGTTATTTTTACAAATGAATACAAATGTACTTGTACTTACGTGCATAAATAGAAATGAGTTGAATTTTATTCAAAAGTTTTTAGCCGTGTCATTGAAACATTTCCAAGTTGATCATGTTTTGTTGACATAACATTAAAATTTAAAAAACAAGAAACTTCACCTGACGAAGAAAAATAATCAACAAACAGGAAACACTTTTCCTTCGTATTAAATGCTTAAATTATAAATGAATTTCCCTTTTTAGATCCGGCATCCACTCGTTTCCTAAATATTATGTTTTTGTAGTTTAATTTATTAATATAGTTCGTTTAAAAAAACGCAACTACATGTTTGGGTGTTTAAAATTTTTTAAGAAAATTAAAATATTACCTAATAATTAAAGTATTTTATCGTAAATATAATTAATCTATCACCATTATCATCTGATCAGGGTGGTCATGTGTGCTTACGGCGATTCGCAAGACTGCGCAATTATTCGTATCGACAGAAGCCAAGTGTGTCGTAAAACAGCACGATGGGGGTATATCAATGTAAACAAGTTTCACACCTTCTTTTGTTTACAAAGAATCAAAATAATCAACTGGAATTTCATGGATTAATATAATATTTAAATCAAAGACATCAATAAATATATAATGTCTTTGGTGAAAAGACCGCAATTTCTGACTTTAAATGTAAACATATGTATGTCTTGCGATTAAATCCTGCTGTATCATACACGAAGGTATAAAAGAAAGAAGAAAATTAAAATTAACAGCCAATGTTGAATATAAATAGAGAGTTTAATAGGGTGTTTGGTTGCCCGGAACGTTTGGTACGGCCGGAACCAATCTTACGCGGGCCGGAACGTTTACTATGGCCCGGAACCAATATTATAGGTATTTAGCGTTCCGGCCGGAACGCGAAGTTACCAGGAACGTTTATTATGCGACACCGGACAGCAGTTTGTTCAATTCCTCGTCGTTGCGGATGGCCAGCTGCAGATGACGGGGGATAATTCTGGTCTTCATGTTGTCGCGGGCGGCGTTGTCTGCCAACTCCAAGACTTCGGCGGCCAAGTATTCAAGGACGGCAGCCAGGTACACGGGGGCACCGGCTCCCACTCTCTCGGCGTAGTTGCCCTTCCTCAACAGACGGTGGATACGACCCACGGGAAACTGGAGACCCGCACGGGATGATCGGCTCTTGGCCTTTCCCTTCACTTTGCCTCTTTACCACGTCCTGATATCTTTGATCTGTTTTAATATTAAGAGTAGTTCAAGCTCAAAATTTCAAATCAACGAATATCTCTAAACACCCTTCGCCACCCTATTTAAACACGCAGGCGGATTGAACTGTCCAGCCAATCATCGCGATCGTATTTTACACACTTTGCCGCTCGCCGAAGAATACATGTAGATGTTTTCTCGAGGGTCCGTAAAGCACTTGGCCACGGTTATCCGCTGTCCGAGCATTGACACTCATAGTTTTCGGTTGATTTATTTTAACCTGTAAACATGCCACCCAAAGTCGGATCTAAAGGAGCTAAGAAAGCAGTCACCAAGGCCAAGTGCCAAAGAATTGGGGATAAGAAAAAGCACAGGAAGAGGAGGGAATCCTAGCTACGCCATTTACATCTACAAGGTGCTGAAACAGGTCCACCCAGACACTGGTGTTTCCAGCAAAGACATGAGCATTATGAACTCTTTCGTCAATGACAAGGAAGAGAACGAAGGGATGGGGAAGAGAAAATTTTAAGGATGTCTATTAAAAACGACCTAAAATAAGGCTTTAAAAATCTTATATGTTGAGCAGTCTGACACTCAAACTTTCAATAATACTGGTGTCTTGACATATTCCGAAGATGGCAGAAATTTATATACTGGTGTCTCATAATATCGCGGTACTTAATCCTTTTGCATAAAAAGTGTTATTCCAATTTTTTACTTTAACTTTCATCAAATACTAACCATAAACCAATCTATGGCCTAACTTTTTAGTGTGAAATTATTTCTCAGGTTTGCATTGTTTAATTTGTTGTCTATTTTTAAAACAGGAAGTCTTATTTACCTCCTAAATTGTAGAGTCTCATAGTATCGCGGTATAGGAAAACATGGAAACTTGTGGCTGACATTGACTTCAATTTTTATTTTTATATTTACGGTGAAATTCTACATTGAAAATAAACATTTATACAAACTTAAGACTTTCGAAACATGAACTTTATTCTGACTTTTACTAGGTTATAAAATCAATGATCTAAATATGATATAAACGGTAATGGAAATCTGTAAAATTACGTTTTATTTGAATAAAAAATTACTGACACATGTTCCATACTTTTAAATCGTCACAAAAGTTTACATTCGGACGACAAACAGATAGTATTTAAACAGAAAGTATAGGAGCTGTGTATCTGAATTTTTGGAATATAGCGCGATACAATGGAACCCGCGATATAATGAGAAGCGAGTATATATAGCAAAATGTACTTTTATTTTATTTTCTTCCTTAAAAGCATGTATGTTATTTGGCGGAGAAAACGTTATCTTTGCTTACTTATTACTGAACATACATTAAGTATATAACATGAAATATTTCCATTTCTTTTTTTTTCTTCTCTGATACTCTAATTGAAAGCTGGCGGAGGTGAAATCTATTAAAATATGCATGCAAATCTCGTGCGCATCTGCCTCTGTGTCTGACGCTAAGGAGGCCAAATATGCATGAAAATCTCGGCTATCTTTTTGTTTGACGTCAGTGGGCGAGGACTATTAAAATTGGCATGGGAGTCCTCGTGTAAATTAAATCAATGTCTACATTTTTATTAAAATCTAAATCTACAATTTTATTTCACAATGAAATGGAAATATAAGGAATCACTGTCTAGTTTGTGCTTGTTTATTTAGCCAAGGAATGCATCTCTGGTTATTGATAACAAACTGGGAAACCTATGGGATTTTTTTTTCCCGGCAATTAACCATCATAGGTTGTTGATGTGAATTTTGCATTCAGTTTGCCCACCCTATGCAATATCATAATTGTAAAATTTTGTTTTATTCATTTCATCTTTACGTCTGTTGAGAGGCATCTTTTATAAAGATATTGGTGGCACAGGGATGTCTAACCACCGAATCCGTAGAGGGTACGTCCTTGTCTTTTCAGGGCATAGACAACGTTCATGGCGGTGACGGTCTTCCTCTTGGCATGCTCCGTGTAAGTTACAGCATCGCGAATGACATTCTCAAGGAAAACTTTCAGGACACCACGGGTCTCTTCATAGATGAGTCCAGAGATACGTTTGACTCCACCTCTGCGTGCAAGACGGCGGATGGCTGGTTTGGTGATGCCCTGCATGTTGTCTCTCAAGACTTTTCTGTGACGCTTAGCGCCCCCTTTTCCAAGCCCCTTTCCTCCTTACCACGTCTAGACTTTGTTATTCTCTGAGTAGATATTCTTCTGAAATGCTGTGAGCTACCTAGTATGCGTTATATATAGCACCAATTAACGACGCGCTAGAAAACAAGGTATCTTGAAAACTTCGGTAGTGCAATTTTCACGTCCCGAATGCAGACAGTTAGCCTCGTAATGATTGGTTCTCGCCGTTCTGATGTTAGTAAAGTTGATACACTTAGTACAGTTGTCATAATAACAATATTATATAAGTATATAATGTTGAAAAAGAACATAAATTTTTTAAATGTTAATTAAATATACCAAATTCATTGATAAATTTGTGAACTGCTGAAAATATAAGACAGTCCATCTCATAAGATAAAGTGTCAGTACCCCATAACAACAGCTGTGTGTCTATTAAAATCGACTCGTCCAGTCTAAAAAGTTTGTCAAAAAAGATTATTTTTTGCTCTTATATATCTTTTACAAACAAAGAAAAAAAAGATAAACATCTTCATTTTGACGACAGATACAGTTAGGAGATTCAATAATATTCCTTCTGCAGTGTTCTGTAAAGACTTTTTTCTTTTTGGTTTGTTTGGTTGTCCCCACCCATATTACACTGTGAGTAAATGCAGGGCTTGTTTATATCACTTGTATACATATATTATGCAAAATACAGAACAGCATTGAGTAGGTTCAGATTATCTTCACGTTGTTTGCGCATCGTTTCTGGTTCCACAAATGAACGAAAATGCATATTTTGTACTTGGAACGAAATCAAAAGATGAATATCATTTTGTTCAAATATGTATTTTTTAATGTTGAGTTAAGAGAAAAATATATAAGTATATGTTTCTATTTTTATGCAAGACCTTGTATGGTAAAATTTATTGATCTACTTCATTTCGATGCAGAAAAAACTACTTTAAAAACTCCGTGTTTGAATGTTTTAAAAATGGTGTTATAACATAAAAGCCCCTATGTACATGTAGCATCTGTTGATCCATGTTTATAAACCGGTATCGTACTTGTATGTAGTGTAAACGCCTCATTTTTTCGATATAACATTTTAATATTGATGATTCCATTGTATGTAAGATTATAGATATATCGTATCGAACAATATCATAAGTTAGTCCCCCGAACACATCGGTTTATACATTTTATGATGTAAAGTTTCATTGCAAAAGCTCTAAGGTTTCGAGATATCGCACAGAAACGAAAGTGTTTTAGGCAAAAGTTAAGACAGACGGACAAACAATCGGAAAGACCGAAAACAAAATATCGCCCACTTTCAGTAAAAGCGGTGGACAAAAAAAAAAGAACAACCTATTCTGAGATCATATGAAAAAACCTATATCGTTGATGTTGGGAGACTTTTCTGAGTCAGTTTGTTCCCCATTCTGAGAGACGTTTGTAAGTACGTGTGCTTTCTATATGATCTTATGCTATTTATTCGTAACTTCTTCTTAGAAATATTGTATACCCTGTTAATCTGGAAATCCCATGCAGAAAGTGAGGGGGTGGGGGGAACCTTGATTTAGCCTTGGAACCAAGAACCGTAGAGCTACCGGTGGCACTCTTTCATAATTTTGGAACTTATGTTTTAAAATTATCATTATTATAATTAAAACAAGAATGATTACAATGAAAATTAAGCTAAAATATACCCCAAATGTACCCCAAGTCTCAAGAGAAAAAAATCTGATAATCGCGATTGTTTTCCTTGTTTAGACCCTTTGTTCGGCTATACCACCTGGTCCCCAGCTCTACATTGACCTAAATCCCATGGAATAAATTACTGTCCCGGTCCTAAAGAATTGTAAATATTCGATTTCATTTTAGAAATTATCTATATGTCTAATTCTTCTCTAGAAGACAAAAATTATAATACAAATTTCTTTACATTTTTCAGGTTCGGTGGTTTTCGTGAATTTCCGACCTCCGAGTCTACCGGCCACACTTCATGTTTTTCACGCACGAGCGCCTTCGCACACAGTCCTGTAAAAATAACTTCTACTACAGGGTACAGGGAATGTTCGATTTAATACGCTGGGATTGAGTCTTTGGGATTTTTCATGTCCACGTGAAGTTGTACATGTGAGGAGCCGCTCGTTCACCGGTCAACAGAAATTCAGTTATAGACAAGTGAGTATTGTACAATATATATAAATGAACGTACAGTTATTTAAATATAGCTTCAACTACAGGGTACACGGAATGTGCGATTCAGAATACTCGAGAATGAGTCGTTTTTTTCCATGTCCATGTGAAATTGTAAGGAGACACTCCTCCACCTGTCCATAGAAATTCAGTTAGACGGCAGATTTACAGATTTGTACATAATTAACTTTATTAAACTTTGTAATTCAGTGAAAACATTTTTTTTTTGTTAATGAAAGAAACGGAAAATTGGAATGGCTTAACGAACAATTAACTTTGATTTTGTTTTATTTGTTTTGAGTTTTTTTTTCTCTTGTCCAAGAAATTCCTATTCCTGGTAAATTGGTTAAGTTAGTGTATGTATACCACGACCCCTCTAGATCTGTAGATCTCACATTTGAAACTTTTCTTAGATCCGCACACGATGTAGAGATTTTTGTCTACTGTCTGTTTAAACATATATCTGTATATATACAATATTAATACATGCACATGTTTTCAATTTGTTCTAACATTATGCATGTTGTGAGTAAAATTATCTTAAACATATTGATCAATGAAGGAAAATTTTTGAATTAACCAAAAAAAAAAATACAAATGTGGAGAAAAAAATATGCAGAGCATGACTTTGGCAAAGATAATCTAAAAGAAAGACTTGTATGAGGGAATGTTTTTTGTTTACTCTGTGTACAGATTATGTATTTCATGGTTGATCGTGGGGCCAATGTCCTGTGTGAAATAGCATCGGGATCGTAATACTAGAACACCATTTGTGTGACGTCCGTGGCGGGAAAGAGAGGTTGTTCAGGGCTAGTGAGACGATGTTTAATCAGCCACATGATACTATTTATAGGTAAATCTGTTTTTATTTTAAAAAGCTCAAGCAAAATGAGTTTTTAGCTCTACTGGTCCGAGATCAGAAGCGCTTATCGCCTTTTGTGATAGTGTGATGTATACAAGGTCTTTGTCTGTAAACAATTTTAGAAAATGTTTTTTTTATTCTTACAGTTTTCATTTTTTAATGTGTCCAACGTCTTTTGGAGTGTCTGTTCATCTTCTTCCCTGTAAAATACATCATTTAGGGACAGTTTTCATTTTTTCTTCATTGAACAGTCCAGTCCAATACGAAAAATCGTAATATTACTAAAATTCGTAATATAAGCAATTTCAAACTCTTCTAAGAGTTACTTCCCTTTTTTCTCATACAACCTGCTGGTTATGTTTCATGAGAGATTATACGTCTCTGGTTTCATCAAATCATCGTGGATATGCATGCATTATTTTGTTTTGATGCATTTGATCCAATTGCATGCAGAGTCAGAGCCTAGTGAAAGTTGTACGAGTTATATCCCGTAACATCTCGTTGTTGGAGATGAGGGTCTGATTTTTAGGGTAGACTTCGGGAAAAATATAGGGAATTCGGGGATTATAGAACACTATGACAAGTTCTAGGATACATTGAAGTTTTATGGAAAATTGTTCCCATCCCTGGGAAAATTCTTATATAAGAATAATAATACAAAATTTTCACTCACCCATTACTATTGTTACTTTCTTCTTGCATTTTCATACGTTTCGATAGATGTCACTGAACAAAATGACCACGTGATACTAGTACCATTGGGGCAAAATGTATTTCTGACGTCATACTTTCCATAATAACATTCAGTTTCTTTCAATGCTTAATTTGTCTTACATTACGAAAACTCGTAATATAGTCTCTCACAACATGCTATATTACGAGTTTTCGTAATTTAACTATATTACGAAATATAGTAATATAGGAATAATATTACGATATTTTGTAATACAATGTATTACGATTTTTCGTATTGGACTGGACTGTTAAGGTCATACAATTAAAAATATTACACAAAGTAGATATTTCAAGTGTAGCAGAACTTAAACATAATTTTCAACAAATGGATGTCAAAAAATCGTTATGATAGGCCCGACGAAGATCGATATAGGTCCATTTTACATGAATGCATGGTCAAGTGCTAGACCTGTTCTCTATTTAAGGCTGCTGTTTCTCGCCGCACGGAGTTATATTTCGTCAGAGAGCTTTATGTTATTCAGTAAAGTTAAAAGATAAACATGCATTTAACATATTTATCCCCGTGGGGATCCGGGTTAGAATAGGTTCTCAGTATCATGTTGTAAATTTTGAATTTACTAGGGGGAGGTAAATGCAAAATTTACAACATGATAACAGTTATCATGTTGTAAATTTTGCATTTACCTCCCCCTAGTAAATTCAAAATTTACAACATGATATCAGTACCCCTTGCTTGTCGTAAAAGGCGACTAAATGGGGCGGTCCTTCAAATGAGACCGTATAAACCGAAAGCAGGTGTGGCATGATAAAGATCCCTCAATCCCTGCTCAAAGGTGGTAAGTGCCGAGCATAGGCCTAAATTTGCAGCCCTTCACCGGCAATGGTGACGTCTCCATATCAGTGAAATATTCTGGAATGGGACTTTTAAAGGCCGAGATTTTTAACCGTACGGTTTTCTCAGGTAAGGGGAGGGACTAAATTTTACATCTGTGGCACCCCAAGGCATTGACGGTCGTGCAGACCGTGGGAAGCGCTAATCCCTATACACAAACAGTATACACAGGAAGTCCGTTGGGTATTACCTGTACACCTTGATGGCCCACTGTATATAGTGGAATTCGACACCGTAAATAAAAAATATCAATTGTCATTAATGATTATCTAAAATTTCGTAATTTCAAACTTATATCTAATATCAAACAAGCAGAAATCACGCAGGCCGGCTTTTTCTTGTAAAGAAAAAAATATACGGTCTGTTGTACGTCACATGTACAGCAGCAACTAAGTATACTTCAGATCGTTGTAAAAAAAAAAAATGAAATACAGGTATGATTTCAAACGTAAAATACTAATCCTTGTCTGTCTCTTTCAAAATCTTAAAACTATTCATTATCATCGTATATAATAACAATTAGAGCTTCGATCACGGTCGAATAGTTTACAGTTACTTGCCGTTTGTATAAAAAGTCGCGTGGTCCTATTTTTAACAAATGTACAATTTATATCCTTTTGTAAAAAAGATTGCGATAACGATGTTTTTTTTTTTTACATTAAAATTACTTACAAGTGTTTGTGTATTTAAAGTAAATTTAAGCAACCTTAAAAAAATATTAAATTAATGTTTATAGTTTTAAAATCTTCTTTTCAAGTACTTCAAAGCTATGATTAGTGATATTTATATGGAATCATCCTCAGGTAGTGTAGATTCTAGTTTGTTCAAATGATGAACGCCTGGAGGGGGGTTGGAGTAAATTCAAGCCTGATGTGCTCAGGTGAGCGCTGTGGCCCCTGGGCCTCTTGTTTTTAGCTCACCTAGAGTGAGCTTTTCTGATTGAAATTTGTCAGTTGTCTGTGGTTGTTAATCATTGATAATGTCCGAAACTTTTGTTTTCATATTTTCAACTTCTTCTCAAGAACCACTAAGTCAATTTTAACACAAAGTATCCTTGGATGAAGGCAATGAGGGTTGTGGTTAACCAATTACATCCTAGGAGCCATGTTACTTTTCAAAGTTTAGGGGCCCACAATGTGATTTATGGGCCCACATACCTCATCAACAAAATATTTGAAAATGCTGCTTTTCTAACACTTTATTTTTCTTAAATAAATAATAAAATTCAAATTGAACACAGGTAAAATAATTTATTTAATTAATTACCCCATCAATAAACCACCACATTATTGGTTTCACAAGGGCATACGTCTATAGGTCACACAAGTGCTTGTATCGTAAACAAATGTAATAGTTTGCACACGGCACCAAAAGTCATGGGTAGCGTAGTGTTTGTTATGAAAAAAGGAAGTGGATTATAAAAAAAAAAAAAAAAAGCACGGTCATGTGGGCGATCAAATTTTGATTTCTTCATCGCCCACTTGAAATTTTAATCACATTGGCTAGTGGGCGAGTGGTTAACCACAACCCTGGCAATTCACATTTGTTGAAACAAAGGTTAACTTAATGTTCCTGGGATAAAAAATTGATGGTATCCTTTACATTTCTTCTCAAGAACCATTTAGGCCAAAAAAGTTTAATGTGGAACCTTCTCAAAATAGTGTAGATTCAAATATATGTATACTGTAAATCACTTTTTATTCGCGAGAACTTTATTTTCGCGTAATAACGCGAGACAGTGTGCTCGCGAAAATAAAATTCTCGCGTATAACGGTATTCCTTAAGATTATATAGAGCAATAACCACAACTGTGAAAATTTTGTCTCGCTAATCAAGAGTCAATGACTATCTCTCAAAAATAAGGTGTCGCGAAAATTTAGTGATCTACAGTATTCAAATCATGACTCCCAGGGTTAGGTCTGGCAACAATAAGGATAAAGCGTTACATGGTAAATCAGTGTAAATTAGGTTTTTAGCTCACCTGAGCCAAAGGCAAAGGTTCTCATTTCACACAAAGATTGCCCATGACCCAATTGTGTGTCATGACCTGGACCCTAAGGTCATTTTGGGAAGTTCAAGGTCACTGGAAGAAAAATTTCATAATTCGTGTCTGGTCCATATCTTTCTTATGGATAAACTTGGAAGGTTCTCATTTCACACAAAGATTGCCCATGACCCATGGGTGTGTCATGACCTTGACCCAAGGTCATTTGGGGAAGTTCAAGGTCACTGGAATAAAAATTTCATAATTAGTGTTTGATACATATCTTTATTATGGAAGAACTTACTTCTGAAAAACCCAGCGGGGGGTATTTTGTCCTGTTTGGACAGTTCTAGTTTTGATTGTTCGCTATAGCCGTATAATACTGTAGAGAAAATATTTTCTTGTTTGGAACCTAGTTGTAAGAATCATGAGTAACTTTTATTTTGATGACATTTCCTCTGATTTTAGGAGCAGTCTCCCCTGTTTAAGAACATCCATGGTGTACATACATTGCGGGATGCTGTCTGATCATCAACAGAGAGTTTTGACGCTGTATTTCTACCAATCACCACTGTAACCTTTGTTTAGGAGACAGGTAAGGATTGATTGATTGTAGGTTGTTTAACGTCCTTCTCGAGAATTTTTTACTCATATGGAGACGCCACCATTTGTCAGTGGAGAACTGCTAATTTTGTCCTTTGCTCCACACTCAGGGCCATTGAACAGTGAGGGATCTTTTTTGTGCAAGCACCTACTGTGACATGGGACCTTGGTTTAAGGTCTTACGCAAGGAAATAGCCAATCAAAATAAACTTAGTTAAATGAAGTTCCATATACATAAAGACAATTTCTTCTTCTTTTTTCATTTTCGGCAACTTTTTTCAGGTCTACAGTTTTAATTTTGGACTCATGTACTAGGAATATCATATCTTTAGCAGAATTGTGCCACTGAATTAAAGGGAACTCTTTTTTAGGTGCGTGTGATACAACTTCCTGGATAGTGTGTAGGCTGTTTGTCATCATCTGAAACCCACATGTATTTCAGGGTAGGTATATGTTTAATCTCAATTTTCTTTCTTGAAAGCTGCATAAGGGGTATTTTTTCTGTTCTCAAATTTTTGTCTAAGCATTAATCTTTATTTTCTATTCCATGAATTATCTGCTGAGAGGTATAATGTTTTTGACCCATCCGTCAGAGTGTCAGTCAATCAGTCAGTCCATCAGTCCTGTTTTTTTGTCCGCAACTGTGAGAACTAAAGCAAAATCAGGTTACTCATTTTTACTACAATTTCTTTGTTTTCAGAAGTAGTCTCCCCTTATAAAGATCCAAAATGGCGGTTACACAGTGCGGCATGCAGTCTGGTCATCACTGGAGAGCTCTGACACTCGTATTACCCGTATTTCTACCATTCACCTTTGTCACCTTTGTCGAGTTCATCAGATAGGTAAGAAAAACAAGATTATTGATTTAATTAATTTTATTTAGATAAATAAAACAATTAATGAAAAAAAATTATATGAACAGACTCCCTCGTATAAAATTTTTAGCTCACCTGAGCCGAAGGCTTAAGTGAGCTTTTCTGATCACATTTTGTTCGGCGTCCATCTGTCTGTCTGTAAACTTTTCACATTTTTCGACTTCTTCTCACGAACCGCTGGGCCATTTTCAACCAAACTTGCCACAAAGCATCCTTGGGTGAAGGGGATTCAAGTTTGTTCAAATGAAGGGCCACACTCTCATTCAACTGGAGAATAATTGGGAATTAATGAAAATTTGATGGCATGTTTTAAAGATCTTCTCAAGAACCGCTGTGCCAGGAAAGATGAAATTTATGGGGAAACATCCTCAGGTAATGTAGATTCAAATTTGTTCAAATCATGACCCCCGGGGATAGGGCGGGGCCAAAATGGCCGACCAAACTTTTACATAGAAATATATAGGAAAATTCTTTAAACATCTTCTTCTCAAGAATGACAAAGCCATAATTCATATTTATATGGAAGCATGCTCAGGTAGTGTAGATTCAGATTTGTTCAAATCATGACCCCCGGGGGTAGGGCGGGGCCAAAATGGTCGACCAAACTTTTACATAGAAATATATAGGAAAATTCTTTAAAAATCTTCTTCTCAAGAATGACA
>PRKT01000154.1:684069-694714 GCA_003671525.1 Saccostrea glomerata | reverse complement strand
TTAAGTACAGCTATTTGTAAGAACCAGGCAGGGGGTGATTCATGACCATTTCAGATTTTTACAAAATTTTAATATGTTGCTTCATGGACCAAGGGAACATCATTGGACAACATAATTTTTTTGGCCAGCCTTTGTTGCCATGGAAACAATGCACCATGTAAATGCACATGGCAACCAAGCAAAAAATTGAAAAATATGTGAATTTAGCTATTATTGAACACGGGAATAGAGCTTTTTTGATGATAGTACCATAAATAAATCTTTTTTTCCTGAGAAGTACATACAAAATGATAAATGATTACCATAAGGATAAAGTTACATAGGATTTATTGAAGGTGCTGAATTTCAATGCAACATAGGTCCTTTCATAAAATTCACTTTTTACAATATTTCTTCAAATCCAACACATTTTAGAAGCATATTAAGAAAAAGGCCCGCATGTTGAAGAAATCTGATAACATAAGATAGAAAGAGCACATTCTTAATTTTAATAAAATGAAATAAAACCCATGGGTTTTTGAAAAATATTCTGTTACCATGGCAACGAAATGTCACAAAAATTCATTTTTCACAATAATAACCATTTTTAGGAGCATAGTAAGAAAAAAATCCCACACGTTAAAGAAATCTGATAATGTGGAATAGAAAGAGCACTTTCTTATTTTCAATAAAATTAAATAAAACCCATAGATTTTTAAATAATATTCTGTTACCATGGCAACAAAATGTCACAAAAATTCATTTTTCACAATAATAACCATTTTTAGGAGCATAGTTAGAAAAAATCCCACATGTTAAAGAAAACTGAAAGCATGGGATAGAAAGACCACATTCTTGATTTAATAAAACAAAACAAAACCTATGGGTTTTTCAAAAATATTCTGTAACCATGGCAACTGAATATCACAAAAATTCATTTTTCAAGAAAATACCAAATACATCATTTTCAGAGTATGTTGTGGAAAAAAATACCACAAGCACAAAAAAAAATTGATAATTAAAGATAGAAAATGTTCTCCTAGACCTTGCAAATATTAGATAAAACCAGTGGATTTCTCATACATTTTTGTAACCATGGTAACAAATTATTCTGGAAATGCTTTTTTAAATAAATTGTCTTTACAAAATCTCCATAAAATACAAAATAATTATTGACTAACATACATGTATTATTTTCACAGTTTATTGTAAATGCATGAAAATATATATTTTTTTAATATGCTTTTGTGATTTGTATCTGGTTACCATGACAACATTTCCAAAAATATTGTATTTCGCTATTTGCCTATACAATTTAGCCAATGTGATTAGCTTGTATGAAGAAAACTGTATGAGCGGCCATTAGCTAAAATATTGAAAGACACAACATTTTTTGTACTAATTTTTTTAAAACAAATATTTGGTTTCTGTGGTAACTGTAATTAACCATTCATGAGACATGATCTAAATATTACAATTGTATTTTTAAAGGAATTTTTGAAAAATCATCTGTAAATGTACTTTTTGCTGAAATATAAAGATAAAAAATAATTACATCTATGAATTTGAGGGTGAAAATAAATGTGACTGCTCCATGTTGCCGGATAATTGTGTCGGTCGATCTTGTTCTTTCAGCCCACAATTTAGTTGCCAGACCATCTGCTTAAATGTGACCTAGGCATAAGTTCCGAAACTCACGAATATTTATCGTTTGCGAATTAAAGTTGGTTTACAGTAAAGAAACCTTAAAAAAATGTCAATTTAACATTATAAAGTGTATCAAATGTCAAAAAATCATGTTCTTGACTAGATAGGCAAACTAAAATTCGAAATTTTATGTTGAAGGGGTATAATATTCAATATCCTTGGGTGTATCCTGGTCTCGGTTTCAATAAAACCCCTTTTACGTTTGGAGGAGCTTAAAAATCAATATCCTTTGTTTCTGGTATGGATTTCTTTCAAAAAGTTTTAAACTGACAGTGTCTTTATTAGATTTTTTTGGCCATCGTTTAGAAATGTGCCGTTGATATTATCTTTATCAACTGTACAGGTACATCTATATGTCCTGGCTGCTAAATAGGTGCTCCAGCTAAATTCCTCTGACATAATGCATGTGGTTGAAGCATCAATCTGGGAAAAAACATAATTCAAAATTTGAACTTTGTTAATGAAAATAAGCATTCCATAAAGCAATTTTTTCTTGTTGCTATTGAAGGAAGAGAGTAGCCAAAGTTAGTTTTCTCTATGATCATGATCATGAATACAAGATGGCCATGGTCCATAACACTCACCAGAGTATCGGTCTTGCTGTTCTACACCAGATTTTCATACTTGTAATACCTATTGTGGTCTAGGCCTATTCTTAGGGAGAGGGGGACATGATTTAAACAATTTAGAGTCTACACTTAACCCCTGGATGCTTTAACATAAGTTATACAGGTTTTCTGACACAGTGGCTCCCTATTTTTCTCTTTTCTTGATTATCACCCCTTGTAAGGGGTCTCAGCCCTGCCAAGTTTGGTAAAAATTGGCCCTGTGGTTCTTGAGAAGAAGAGGCCCATGGGCCATATAGCTCACCTGAGCACTGGTTATGAAAAAGTAGAAATTGGTTTATTATTGAAAAGTTTTAATCCAAAAGTAGTCCCATGACCAATCATGGCTTTGCAATTCTTGAGAAGAAGATTTTTAAAGAAATTTCCTATATATTTCTATGTAAAACTTTGGTCGGCCATTTTGGCCCCGCACTACCCCCAGGGGTCATGATTTGAACAAATATGAATCTACACTACCTGAGGATGCTTCCATATAAATATGATCAATTATGCCTGTGCTATTCTTGAGAAGAAGATTTTTAAAGAATTTTCCTATATATTTCTATGTAAATTTTTGTTCAGCCATTTTGGCTCTGCCCTACCCCCGGGGGTCATGATTTGAACAAACTTGAATCTAGGATGTTTAACCATAAGTTTCATCTTTCCTTTCACAGTGGTACTTGAGAAAAAGATTTTTAAAACATATACCACCAAATTTTCATTAATTCCCAATTATCTCCCCTTGAATGAGGCATGACCCTTCATTTGAACAAACTTGAATCCCCTTCACACAAGGATGCTTTGAGGCAAGTTTTTTAAAATTAGCCCAGCAGTTCCTGAGAAGAAGTTGAAAATGTGAAAAGTTTACAGACAGACGGACGCCAGACAAAATGTGATCAGAAAAGCTCACTTGAGCCTTCGGCTCAGGTGAGCTAAAAACCTCAGCTCTACAATTCTTCTCTAAATTTTCAAGTGATGTAACACCTCCTTTAATCCTCACCCCATCCTTGCCTCAAGTAGTTAGCTGTTATTTGATTCTGAATATTAGTATGACTATTACAGCCTTGCTCATCTGAAAAGAGTTTTTTCAACAACAAAAATTCTGTTTAGATATGCTGCATTTTATAAATTTTAATTTCAAACTTTTTGCTGATTTCAGTTTCCAATATTCAAAGAAACATTTGTATGGATTGAACAAAATAATGAAAATGACACTGTGTTACAATGATACATCTTTTACTCCTGTTTGTACTAGACATGTTTTACTGTCAGTTACATCTATGTGGAAGCCAAATAATTTGGCTTCCACATACATGTAACTCACAGTAAAACATGTCTAGTACAAACACGGACATTGTGAATTCACAGATATAGTGAAGTCTTCTTGGATCCCCAACCAGTGAGTTTGTAATAACCAAGTTGTAAATGATTTAACAAGAGACCCAGGGCCACATCACTCACCTGGCTTGGATAAAAATCAAAAATCAGCTTTGTATTGAAAAGCTTAAAAGCATAGGTGGTCCTGACCTCTCCCTGTAAGGGAGAGAGAGAGAGAGAGAGAGGGGTATGATTTGAACATAACTGAATCTACACTAAGGATGCTTATGGGTAATTATTTTTGACAGTGAGTTTTTCCCTACAAGTTTGAAATTTTATTGTGGCCCCACCCTACACCTGGGGGGGGGGGGGTGTCATGATTTGAACAAATCTGCACTATGAGAAAATGCTTCCATATGTATTATATAACTGGTACTGGCTTTTCTGTTCTTTAGAAAAATATTTTTAAAGGATTTTACCTCTATTTTCTTATGTAAAACTTTGGCCTTTGCGATCCCACCCTATCCCCGGGGTCATGATTTGATCAAACTTGAATCTACACCACCTGGAAATGCTTTTATATAAATATTACCAATCAAGGCTTGCTGTATCTGAGAAGATTTTAAAATATTTTTTTTATGTATTCCTATGTTAAACTCTGATCATCCGTTGTGGCCCCGTCCTACACATGGGGTTCATGATTTGAAAAATTTGAATCTACACTACCCGACAATGGTTCCACATAAGTTTCATATTTCCTGGGCCATTGGTTCTTGAGAAGATATCAGTAATGCTATTAATTTTGTAATTTTCTCCCCTTGAAGAATGACAATAACAGACAAAAGACAAACTTTGATCAGAAAAGATCACTTGAGCCTTCGACTCAGGTGAGCTAAAAAATTCAGAGAATCAAGATCAGAAGAAATACCTGTTTCAAAGTCTCTGAATGGCAGTGTTCACTATAATTCAGCCCTTAGTCAGAAGGTCCTTGATTGCTAAATGAAAAGGAATGTTCTTAATGATAATAAAAAAAACTGCAAGTATTCAACACAAAATACAAATTATCTAATGCTACATAAATAATATAAAATATATGTAACACTAACGTTAGTTGAATTGATAATCTTTTCTTGATGACGGTGGTCCCCAATATTCAAGTTTACATTACCTCAGCTGTGCAGGTGTTGTCAAAGGGTATTTTGAAATTCAGAACAAGGCTCAGACTGCATCTGAAATGATAACAAATCATGAAAATCATCATATGACAAGAGAATGCATACATTTATTTAACAATTTAGCTTTTGAATTATTGATAATTAAATATTTATTTACCCCCCCCCTCCCCCATGTACTAGTGATATCATCATGAATTCGTTTCATTATGTGTTTCACCGTCAAGTTTTGGGGGAGCGTGGGGTATGTGAGCTAGCTCACTTTTTCTTTCATTTAAAAAGAAGTAATACATATTAAAACGGCGCAAAGGTCACATTTTCCATATCGGTCCTTAACATGGCTGAGTAGTTAATTAATTTAATCAAAGCTATATAGTAACATATAGTGAAGTTATTTCCTTGTGTGAAACCTTAAACGGTCTCACCCAAAGGACCGGTCTCCTTGTGGGATTTGAACCTGTCAGACTTAAAGATCATCTTCTTACTTTGCGACTCTAGAGCAGACACTCTAACCACTGTACCATGCGGGCGACCAAAGGAATTTGGAAGTATCCACAGGGAGTGTAAAGTCAAGTTTGTTCACTTTTACAAGTTTGTAAGACCACTTCTATAAATAAACCCCCTCCCCTCTGAGACCACTTTATAAATAAACTTTTCAATACAGAACTTTTATCTGCTTTTTTCCTAGCAAAAGATCTCATATGAGTATGTGGCCTCTCGTGTTTGCTTTTGAAGTAATTTTTATGCGCCCGGATCGATAGATCCGAGGCGTATATTGTTTTTGTCCTGTCTGTTTATCTGTTTGTCTGTCTGTCTGTTGTCAACTTTAACCTTCGCCATAACTTTTGAACCATGAGAGATAGAGACTTCATATTTGGTATGCACACTCGACCAATAAAGCTCTTTCAAATGAAACCAAGTTCAATAACCTTGTGACCTTGACTGTGACCTATATGCTAAAAATAGCTTTTTAGAACTTTCGCCTTAACTTTTGATCCATAAGAGGTAGAGACTTCTTCATTGAAACACATCACTAATAAAGCTCTTTCAAATGACACCAAGGTCATGACCTTGTGACCTTGACTGTCACCTATCTGCAAAAAATAGCTTTTTTGAACTTTGTTACCGCCGGGCGCATAGTGTTTCACAAACACTTCTTGTTTCTACTTTGTTGTTGATTTAGATGATGAACCACTCTACTTCCTTTGAAAATGGGTGTCCATACAGATTCACAAAGTTCCAATGTTGAGTATACATGAATTAGCTTGAACCAATAAGTGCAGTTTTATGTATTCTACTTTCAAAAAATTCTAGTAAATGCATATAATACATTTTGATGTTGATTTTAAATATATGGTCCATTTTACTGTTTTAGATTATGATATTTCAATTCTATCAAGTAATTTGTTGGTCCAAAAGAAATTTTTTTTTACAGTCTCTTAACAAACATAAGTGTTCCTTATCCATGATTATTATGTTTGAATCAAAGTCAGTAGGCACCACTGAAGTTTTCTACTTCTTTTCAGCCCATGACAGGAAAAACTGTCAAGTTGACAGGACTTTCCACACTGTTTCAGGTAGGGCTGTCACGGGTACCCGAAATGACCCGGAACCGCGGAACAATTAATTCGGGTACGGTTCCGTTTTTCCGGAATTTGGTTCGGTTCCGATTTGTATAGTTGAGTAGATTTTACTATAAAAATGGCGTCAAAAACGAGAGATTTGTTAGTACATTGTCATGAAAAATTGAAAAGGCAGGATTTCAGATTGGCGTCGGCCATTTGCCAATAAAATTTCAAAATGGCAGGAAAAAAAATAAATTTACCTGCCATGTTGGCCTATAAGTTTGACAATGAACAGACAGAATGGCCGATTTAAATAATCTTCTGGATGTAAAGGCCAGTCGTATAAAAATTTCCCCCCTTCAGATCCGATTGTTTTTCTCTATTTTCTGCAACTGCCGATTCAATCAGACAATGACATTTGGGTATAAATAGATCTTGACAAAATACTCTATAATTTTATTTCCAAACCCATTGCAAGGAGCATAAAAGTAGTGATGAATGTTTAAAACATCGAAGGAATCCATGCCATGTTGTTTTTTTTTACCGCCATGATTGAATATGGGGTCAGACTACTAGCAGAAAACGGACAATATTGCAAGGTTTTACTAAGGGAAAAAAATTAGTCTAGGTAATCTTTTAACGTGATTATACATTGAATATCAAAAGAGATACAAGTCTTATTTGGGGATTACTATTTGTAAAGATTATATTCCCAAGAAATAAATACATGTACAAGTAATAAAAGGTGGGACTAATTTAAGTTAATTACCCATTGAATGGAATTTAAAAAAGAACAATTCCCATTCTGTTTCAATATATTAATTTTGTTTAAAAGAAAACAAAATAATATTTCCACCTTATTAAAAGGAAAATTAATATTCATATTTGAATATTTTATGTAATAAAATAAAAAGTCTGACAGAAATCTGAGTTAGTTTAACTTTTCTGTTGGCCTATAATTTTATGAAAGTTTAGGACAGAATGACCTATAACTTTTCTGGTGATTTAAATAATTTGGTACAATTGTTGTCTAGTCAGGAGGCTACTTTAAACTAGGTATAATGTTGCAATTTCTAAGATTAAATGTGGAAATAATACAAATTATGAGCTTTTATTCTATTACCTACCCGACCCGAGAAACCCGAAACCGAACCTAAAAAAATCAGAACCGACCCGACCCGAAAAATTTTGGAACCGTGACAGCCCTAGTTTCAGGTATCAGTTTAGAAAGGAACAGTCAGCAGTAGACATAGCCAGCTTCATCAAAGGTAAGTCTTCAGAATGGTATGTGTAGCAATTCTTATGTGCTGTCCTGCACTGAAGCTTCAGTTCTCTGCATGGATTCACAGGGCTAAGCATCTTTGTACTCTTCTGCCCCTTGTGAGGAATGCTTTCTTCTTAGCTCACCTGGAGAAAGTCCAGATGAGCTTATGCTATACCCCCCAGCATTGGCGTCAACATAAGCATTGGTGTACCAGGTTAAAGGTCTAGGAGCAAGTCCATTCCCATGTAACTACTGTAAAAGCACAAATATTTGGGGGGGATTAAATTTCAATTATTTCATTGAAAACAATTATCAACCATATTAAATCCCACACAAAAATTTACATGACTATATATTTAATAGGGTTACTTTCAAAACAACAAAATTAAATGCCTTACCTGAACCAAACTTGCATGGATGATGCATCTAGGGATATACACTACCAGACTTGCTTCAGATGCTGGATCTGTCCTACATTTTTCAGATGAGTGACCAGGTTATTTCCAAGAAACTATAAGCCCTACCTGGACCAAACTTGCATGGATAATACATCTAAGGATGCACAATCAAGACTTGCTTTGGATGCTGGATCTGACCTAAATTTTTCAAACAAGTGACTAGGTTTAAGTTTTTGGAACAGGTCAATCCCCAAGGAACTATACGACTTATTTAAACTATTTCTCAGGATAAATACCTACTATTGAGAAAATATGATGTACATTTGCATTATTTAAACTGATAACATTTGTCGAGATGAGCGTCATAATATTTGTTACCTAATAAGGTATATGTTTAGTTCAAGTCAAAAAAGTTAAGGAGAGCTTTTGGTAAACTTTCAGTGTAGGTGTCCCAGGATAAGGTTTAGGGAGCATTTTTTTTAAAAAGAAATATTTCTAGTAAGTTTCTTTGTACCAGTTAAGTTTTAAGATGCTGCAATTTCAGCTAAAGAGTGACCAGGTAAATGTTTTCAGAGTAGGCTTTTAAGCATGTCCAGAAATAGATTACTAACCAAGCTCTATGATAAATAAGATGATTTAAACTTTTCAATTGTCAACTTCCCTTAATTGTTCAGCAATAAACTTTCATCACCTGCTAATGGTTATATCTCTCAGTTGAATTGGGTTTTACATAGAAATATATAGGAAAATTCTTTTAAAATCTTCTTCTCAAGAATAACAAAGCCATAATTGATCATATTTATATGGAAGCATCCTCAGGTAGTGTAGATTCAAGTTTGTTCACATCATGACCCCCGGGTGTAGGGCATGGCCACAATGGCCGACCAAAGTTTTACATTGAAGTATATTGAAAATTCTTTAAGAATCTTCTTCTCAAGAATAACAAAGCCATAATTGATCATATTTATATGGAAGCATCCTAAGGTAGTGTAGATTCAAGTTTGTTCAAATCATGACCCCGGGGGTAGGGCGGGGCCACAATGGCCGACCAAAGGTTTTCATAGACGTGTAGGAAAATTCTTTAAAAATTATCTTATCAAGAATAGCAAAGCCAGGATTGGTATTCGGACTACTTTTGGATTTAAATTATTAAATAATAAACCATTTTCTACTTTTTCCTTGCCACATTGCTCAGGTGAGCGATATTGCCCATGGGCCTCTTGTTTTTTTTTTTTTTGCTTATAATGATCAAACATCCCCAGACTATAAATACCAGGTGTTATATACTCAACAAAAAAAGAAGCGCATATTGTTTTACTAGTCAAAGAAATTTTTAAAATGTACATGAAACAACTATTTTTAGACGGGGTCATGTGACCCCGTCTTTTAGTTTACTGTCAGAGCCCTCAAAAAGGAAGCCGTGAATTTCTTTTTCTTTTTTCATTTTCGGCAACTTTTTTTTAGGTCTACAGTTTTAATTTTGGACTCATGTACTAGGAATATCATATCTTTAGCAGAATTGTGCCACTGAATTAAAGGGAACTCTTTTTTAGGTGCATGTGATGCAACTTCCTGGATAGTGTGCAGGCTGTTCGTCAACATCTGAAACCCACGTGTATTTCAGGGTAGGTATGTTTAATCTCAATTTTCTTTCTTAAAAGCCGCATAAGGGGTATTTTCTCTTATCTCAAATTTTTGTCTAAGAATTAGTCTTTATTTTCTTTTTCATGAATTATCTGCTGAGAGTCTACTCAGCTATGTTAAGGAAGGTCAGATTTCACATTTCTTGCACACTGTATTGGAAGTTTGATTTTGATGTCATTGAAATTTGACAAGCCACAAAAATTAATTAACGACATGATCATGCATAAATAACAACTTGAATTTATTTATTTTATCATTTATCAATTATTTGTAAAATCTTGTAAAATTACAATACTTGCTAGCAATACAGTCGAGTAATAGAAGAAAGCCTTTCGTCAAATATGACGTCATCAGCCTTGACATGACGCAATACAGGTGATCCAGAGACCTAGATTCACTGGTTAAATAATTACAGGAATGCTTTAATAAATATGATACCATTGCTAATTTTTAGACCTAATCATTAAAACTAAAAGAAAATAATTTATTAGATACAATGTGTATAGAATGTGAATTTATCTAGTAGCATTGGAGCTGCCCAGGGGCAAGGAATGTAGAGAATATCGCTAAAATGATAAGTGTTTTCATGATTTACATCAAAAGTGCAAGGGCATAGACTATTTTGTTTGAGCTGAAATTTGGAATATTTATTGCTTATATCATGTATATAGTGTTTATTTTGAAAAGTGCTGGGAGCTGATCCTGGTCTGCATAACATTATTAGCTCACCTGAGCCGAAGGCTCAAGTGAGCTTTTCTAATCAAAATTTGTCCGTTGTCTGTCGTTGTCGTTGTCGTCGTCGTCGTCATTGTCGTTGTTGTAAACTTTTCACATTTTCATCTTCTTCTCAAGAACCACTGGGCCAATTTCAACCAAACTTGGCACAAAGTATCCTTGGGTGAAGGGGATTCAAGTTTGTTCAAATGAAGGGCCACGCCCTTTTCCAAGGGGAGATAATCATGAATTTGTTAAAAATTAATGGCATTTTTAAAAA
>PRKT01000154.1:663068-683661 GCA_003671525.1 Saccostrea glomerata | reverse complement strand
ATTTGGCCATACCTTGAATATAGAGATGAACAGTTTGTCAGCGCAACTCCTCATAAAATGCTGCACAGAATTTCGTCAAACTTTGCCGATATTTAGAACACAATGTGTAGATGTGCATATTACCAGGAAATTCCAATTCCTCTATTTTTCTGGGAATTTCCGCATTTTTTAACTTAGGCATTTGGCCATACCTTGAATATAGAGATGAACAGTTTGTCAGCGCAACTCCTCATAAACCGCTGCACAGAATTTCATCAAACTTTGCAGGTATTTAGGACACAATATGTAGATGTGCATATTACCAGGAAATTCCGATTCCTTTATTTTTTCTGGGACTTCCCGCAGTTTTCAACTTAGACTTTTTGGCCATACCTTGAATAAAGAGATGAACAGTTTGTCAGCGCAACTCCTCGTAAATGATGCACAGAATTTCGTCAAACTTTGCCGATATTTAGAACACAATGTGTAGATGTGCATATTACCAGGAAATTCCGATTCCATTATTTTTTCCGGGAATTTCCGCACTTTTTAACTTAGGCATTTGGCCATACCTTGAATATGGAGATGAACAGTTTGTCAGCGCAACTCCTCATAAACCGCTGCACAGAATTTCGTCAAACTTTGCAGGTATTTAGGACACAATATGTAGATATGCATATTACCAGGAAATTCCGATTCCTTTATTTTTCTGGGAATTTCCACATTTTCCAACTTAGACTTTTTGGCCATATTTTGAATATAGAGATGAACAGTTTGTCAGCACCACTCCTCTTAATCTGTTGTACATAGTTTTGTCAACCTATGCAGTTATTTAGGACATATTCCATTATTTTATCCCAAGAGTTTTGCCTATTATTCAAGAAAATTTCTCCCCTCCCCCCCCCTCCAACCACTTCAAATTAATGTTTGGATTTGTATAATGCCAAGAAATTTTGATTCAATTATTTATCTAGAAACTTCATTCCACATTTGAATGTCCTCATGTGCAAGACATTTTGATGTGAAGATTTTTGTTGCAATTATTGCCCTTTTTGATCTATACTATGTATTTAAAGTGCACTGTGCCTTTCATTATGTGTTTCACCGTCAAGTTTGGGGGAGCGTGGGGTATGTGAGCTAGCTCACTTTTTCTTTCATTTAAAAAGAAGTAATACATATTAAAACGGTGCAAAGGTCACATTTTCCATATCGGTCCTTAACATAGCTGAGTAGTTAATTAATTTAATCAAAGCTATATAGTAACATACAGTGAAATTATTTCCTTGTGTGAAACCTTAAACGGTCTCACCCAAAGGACCGGTCTCCTTGTGGGATTTGAACCTGTCAGACTTAAGGATCATCTTCTTACTTTGCGACTCTAGGGCAGACACTCTAACCACTGTGCCACGTGGGCGACCAAAGGAATTTGGAAGTATCCACAGGGAGTGTAAAGTCAAGTTTGTTCACTTGTTCAAGTTTGTAAGACCACTCCTATAAATAACCCCCTCCCCTCTGAGACCACTTTATAAACAAACTTTTCAATACAGAACTTTTATCTGCTTTTTTCCTAGCAAAAGATCTCATATGACTATGTGGCCTCTCGTGTTTGCTTTTGAAGTAATTTTTATGCACCCAGATTGATAGATCCGAGGCGTATATTGTTTTTGTCCTGTCTGTTTATCTGTTTGTCTGTCTGTCTGTTGTCAACTTTAACCTTCGCCATAACTTTTGAACCATGAGAGATAGAGACTTCATATTTGGTATGCACACTCGACCAATAAAGCTCTTTCAAATGAAACCAAGGTCAATGACCTTGTGACCTTGACTGTGACCTATATGCTAAAAATAGCTTTTTAGAACTTTCGCCTTAACTTTTGATCCATAAGAAGTAGAGACTTCTTCATTGAAACGCATCACTAATAAAGCTCTTTCAAATGACACCAAGGTCATGACCTTGTGACCTTGACTGTGACCTATCTGCAAAAAATAGCTTTTTTGAACTTTGTTACCGCCAGGCGCATAGTGTTTTACAAACACATCTTGTTTCTACTTTGTTGTTGATTTAGATGATGAACCACTCTACTTCCTTTGAAAACGGGTGTCCATACAGATTCACAAAAGTTCCAATGTTGAGTATACATGAATTAGCTTTAACCAATGAGTGCAGTTTTATGTATTCTACTTTCAAAAAATTCTAATAAATACATATAATACATTTTGATGATGATTTTAAATAATTATATGGTCCATTTTACAGTTTTAGATTATGATATTTATCAAGTCATTTTTTGGTCCAAAAGAATTTTTTTTTTACAGTCTCTTAACAAACATAAGTGTTCCTTATCCATGATTATTATGTTTGAATCAAAGTCAGTAGGCACCACTGAAGTTTTCTACTTCTTTTCAACCCATGACAGGAAAAACTGTCAAGTTGACAGGACTTTCCACACTGTTCCAGGTATCAGTTTAGAAAGGAACAGTCAGCAGTAGACATAGCCAGCTTCATCAAAGGTAAGTCTTCAGAATGTTATGTGTAGCAATTCTTATATGCTGTCCTGCACTGAAGCTTCAGTTCTCTGCATGGATTCACAGGGCTGAGCATCTTTGTACTCTTCTGCCCCTTGTGAGGAATGCTTTCTTCTTAGCTCACCTGGAGGAAGTCCAGATGAGCTTATGCTATACCCCCAGCATTGGCGTCAACATAAGCATTGGTGTACCAGGTTAAAGGTCTAGGAGCAAGTCCATTCCCATGTAACTACTGTAAAAGCACAAATATTTTGGGGGGATTAAATTTCAATTATTTCATTGAAAACAATTATCAACCATATTAAATCCCACACAAAAATTTACATGACTATATATTGAATAGGGTTACTTTCAAAACAACAAAATTAAATGCCTTACCTGAACCAAACTTGCATGGATGATGCATCGGGATATACACTACCACACTTGCTTCAGATGCTGGATCTGTCCTACATTTTTCAGATGAGTGACCAGGTTATTTCCAAGAAACTATAAGCCCTACCTGGACCAAATTTGCATGGATAATACATCTAAGGATGGACAATCAAGACTTGCTTTGGATGCTGGATCTGACCTAAATTTTTCAAACAAGTGACTAGGTTTAAGTTTTTGGAACAGGTCAATCCCCAAGGAACTATACGACTTATTTAAACTATTTCTCAGGATAAATACCTACTATTGAGAAAATATGATGTACATTTGCATTACTTCAACTGATAACATTTGTCGAGATGAGCGTCATAATATTTGTTACCTATATGTTTAGTTCAAGTCAAAAAAGTTAAGGAGAGCTTTTGGTAAACTTTCAGTGTAGGTGTCCCAGGATAAGGTTTAGGGAGCATTTTTTTTTTTAAAAGAAATATTTCTAGTAAGTTTCTTTGTACCAGTTAAGTTTTAAGATGCTGCAATTTCAGCTAAAGAATGACCAGGTAAATGTTTTCAGAGTAGGCTTTTAAGCATGTCCAGAAATAGATTACTAACCAAGCTCTATGATAAATAAGATGATTTAAACTTTTCAATCGTCAACTTCCCTTAAGGTGTTTCCACCCTTACAATTCTAATGGTTCAAAGTACAAAAACTGCATTTATTTTCATTTATTATACTTTAAATTTTCCAATAATTGCAAAAAATATATAGGTCACCATATTTTTTAAGATACGAAACTTAATTCAACAAAAGTGTATGTCAACATGAAAAATCGCACATTTTTTGTAAATAGTATTATGAATAATGTGTAGAAACTGATTAAAATGCATAATTCTGATGCTGAATGTTCCTAAATACTTCCTACTAATTGAATACTTTTGAATTGTGAATATCAGGGAAACTATTTTACATAAGAAGTACAATAAACAAATGCCTGAATGCAGAGACCCAAGAAGGAGTTATTGCCCTTGTCAACTTTTTTTAAAGATTGAATAATTGATTAATTAGAGAAAATATGCATTTTAAAAATTCTGTTACTTAACAATATTTATCATTACACCTATTGCAAAGCATTCTTCCAAAAATTATTGTTCTATTAGGTATAAATTTAAATTAATTACGGTTTTTGCAAAAACCTATGACATCACAGGAGGGTGGAATTACCTTAATTGTTCAGCAATAAACTTTCATCACCTGCTAATGGTTATATCTCTCAGTTGAATTGATGTGCAGTAGCATGCTCTATGTATGTGCAATTTCTAAAACTAGGTATAAAATGATTAAAAATTTCAAAACAAGAATACAGCAGTTTTGTTTAAAGTCATCATTTCCTAAGTTCTATGGTCAATAAAATGACTTTGTCAGCAAATACAATTTATCATTGAGTAAAAATGCTGTCTGATGTTTTTTTATACCAATTATTAGTCCATTATTTACACACTGAATTGATGACAGATTTTCTGTTATTTCCTGATCAAGACAATGAGCACACGGCGGCTGTGACCGGTCAGCAGGGGATGCTCATTCCTCCATGACACCTGATCCCACCTCTGATGTTTCGGAGGTCTGTGTTTGCTCTGCTCCTATTTTGTATTGTTTTATGGACTTTTGTTTGTGATCTCTTTATATTTCATTGAATAATTTGACATGATGATGATTTCTGTATTGCTGTACATCTGCAATAGTTGCATCTGTTTGATGTAGAAACAAATTTACTTTTGTGGAATCAGGGAAGCTTGTTGTAGAACTACTAGTACTTGGATTTACAAAACTATGTTTTCCTGATTCATATGTATCTTACATTTAATACATTATTCTGACACTATAAACCCTGCTGTTCTTTGCCATTACTTTAAGGGTCTGAATGACCATAAACAATTGCAGTCCATTTAAGATTAGTTGTACATAAAAATTCTATATTAAGCTAAAAAAAAAGTTTGTTTACTGTAACATTCCCAAAAAATCAAGGGTCGGAAGAAGGTCGGAAATTCTTTTTTTTAGCTCACCTGAGCCAAAGGCTCAAGTGAGCTTTTCTGATCACAATTTTTCCGTTGTCTGTCGTCGTCGTCGTCGTTGTAAACTTTTCATATTTTCGACTTCTTCTCAAGAACCGCTGGGCCAATTTCAACCAAACTTGCCACAAAGCATCCTTGGGTAAAGGGGATTCAAGTTTGTTCAAATGAAGGGCCCTGCCCTCATTCAAGGGGAGATAATTGGGAATTAATGAAAATTTGATGGTATGTTTTAAAAATCTTCTTCTCAAGAACCACTGAGCCAGGAAAGATGAAACTTATGGGGAAACATCCTCAGGTAGTGTAGATTCAAGTTTGTTCAAATCATGACCCCCGGGGGTAGGGCGGGGCCACAATGGCCGACCAAAGTTTTACATAGAAATATATAGGAAAATTCTTTTAAAATCTTCTTCTCAAGAATAACAAAGCCATAATTGATCATATTTATATGGAAGCATCCCGAGGTAGTGTAGATTCAAGTTTGTTCAAATCATGACCCCGGGGGTAGGGTGGGGCCACAATGGCCGACCAAAGGTTTTCATAGACATGTATAGGAAAATTCTTTAAAAATCATCTTATCAAGAATAGCAAAGCCAGGATTGGTATTCGGACTACTTTTGGATTTAAATTATTAAATAAATTAAACCAATTTCTACTTTTTCCTTGCCACAGTGCTCAGGTGAACGATGTGGCCCATGGGCCTCTTGTTTTTTTTTTTTTTGCTTATAATGATCAAACATCCCCAGACTATAAATACCAGGTGTTATATACTCAACAAAAAAAAGAAATGCAAATTGTTTTACTCGTCAAAGAAATTTTTAAAATGTACATGAAACAACTATTTTTAGACGGGGTCACGTGACCCCGTCTATTAGTTTACTGTCAGAGCCCTCAAAAAGGAAGCCGTGGTGATAACACATGACTTAAATCTACGCTATATGAAAGAGTGCAGAAATTGTTTTGATCAAAATATAAACATTATGTATCAAACTGAAGAAAGTGATATAAACTTTTTTCTAAATCAAATCAATGAAGCATTTTGTAAACGTAAACTCGAAATATTAATTGTAAAACACACTAGTAAACAAAGTATTCTCTCCTGCATAGTATTATGACTGTGTACGCATCATCCATTGTTTACTTCCGGAGATATATTAATTCAGACCAGGTGAAATTCGGACAATTCTTAAAGGTTTCTAGACTTGGCAATTATTGAAATTTCTACTTCAAATTAAATGAAAAACGCAAATTTATAGTATTAACAGTTTTGATTTTAGTTTGTTAATTCAGAAATTTATCAAAACTCGTTAAAAAAAATCACATTTGTGAAATCTAGCATGAAAATTATTTTGACCCTGTCTTTCAGTACTGTCTCAGTACTTTGATTTATATCATTGGATACCTGTGACCTATTTAAAAGACAACATGGGGTTTTAAAACCCAAGTGTTGAATTATCTCCCTTTATTAAACATGTTTATGAAAGTAGTGTTTTTCATGATTTCTTCTAAATCAGATGTTTATTTTCGTTGATATTTGGGATTTAGAGAAACTTTTTACACTCCTTTTAAACCCATATTTAAGATTTGATTGCAGTGTTGATACTGCAATGCCACACCGAAACAAAGATGAACACAACCAGGCTAACGATGATACTAAACGGAGCTACGCAACAGGAAGTTGCAACTGTATTTAGAATAAATCAATGGGATGTGCAACCGTTAAACTAACGTCTGAAGACCACTATCTGGCCATCCAAAGGTAACCAAAACCAGGCAGGACCGTCAGACCCCCCCCCCTTTCAGCACCTCATGCGATTCAGAACCTGTTGTAAAAACTGCTGCTACAATTGCTGGATGAAAAAAATCAGCGTAAAAGTGCATAAATTGTTCGCAAAAGACTGAAATGAGATGGTATTCCTCCACGATATTTGTACATTGGAAGCCAACTAGCATTGAGATGTCGATGTCGCACAGTACATATTGTTATGCCCCTTGAATTTGGGGGTGATGAAAATGACATCAACTTGACTTTTCAATTTGCAACAAAGGACATGTTTGATTTTTATCACAACACACTCTTAAATCGTTTAAATAAAATAAGGTTTGAACTGAAACCTTAGATTTTCATATCATTCTGATTATGCGTTTCTTTTTTTGTTGAGTATATTTACAGTGGACACCCAACCTGGCACCCAAAATGGCTGCTTAGCGGCAGAAAACGAATTTAACAAAATGATGTTTCCCAGAAACTTTAGATAATTTAAAAACTTTGCAAAAATTCTAATGAACTAAAAGTTCCATTTTTCACCAATTAATTTATTTGTCTTGATCAAACATTATGTTGTTTATTTTAATGTTTAACTAATTAACTAACTAATGTGAATCTTACTATCCATCTGAAATGTTCCTATACAAGTAAAAGTAGCCTGTACTGAGTACAAATTAACATGATTAAGTCTGCAATAAAATAAATGTAACATATACATGCATGTGTTTGCATTGATGCCGAAAAATTAGGAAACACATTGTTACTCCAAACTTGAAAAATGTTGCAGCGCACTATGACCCAACATTTCAATTCTGAATGTTGGGTCATGACCCCTCACAGCATCAATTTTGGTTGGCAGGTATGGAAAGGGCGAAAATAACAAGGGGCGAAAATAACCCAATATGCAGTATGTTATTTATATCAAAACTTGTCAAAACTGTGATGATTTCAGGTGGGCAATGTGGCCCATGTTTTTAAGCTCTGATTTCAACTTTTTTTTTCATTACATATAAATGTATCCATTAAGTTTCCAATATATTTATAGCCAAGGGGAATAAGAACCAAGAACCAGAAATGTCAATTCATTTTTTGAGTGTTTGCTATAGCCGTATAATACTGTAGAGAGAATATTTTCTTGTTTAGAACCTAGTTGTAAGAATCATGGGTAACTTTTATTTTGATGACATTTCCTTTGATTTTAGGAGCAGTCTCCCCTGTTTAAGAACATCCATGGTGTATATACATTGGACGATGCTGCATGGTCATCAACAGAGAGTTTTGACACTGTATTTCTACCAATCACCACTGTAACCTTTGTTATGTTAAGCAGGTTTCACTGTATTTTGCATTATTTACCTTTCATAAAATTATTTTCAATAATTATCTTGTTTATTTCTTACCTGTCTGCTAAACATAACAAAAGTTACAGAGAATTGTTTTATACTCAGGTGACCATAAAAGGATCTAAGAAGAGTACAGATTCTTCTACACGAAAAGATAACAATAGACCTGAAAGAAGTCAGACGGCTTTGATTAAGGTAAGGGTATCTCTTTCTGGCCTCATGCCTATAGGGTGCAGATGTTAGGTATAGTTTAGGACTTCTCTATTTTGCTCTTGTTGGTCATTATTTTCTGTTAGAAGGGTGTAGTTTTGGGGTTGGAATATGTAGCATAGAAGTTTAACCATTAAACAACACCCCTCTGTCGACAAGCCCCTAATGGGCTGGAGGTCTATTCTACAAAGTCCCCTGACCTCTAAGGGGCTTAACCAATCAAATACAAAGGGAGTCACTAACTTAAAAGACCACCATTCCTATCCCCACCCTCTTACACAAAATGAAAAACCCTACAACCTAAATAATCCAACTCCAACCCTATACTAATAACGAGAGATGACATCCCAAGGGGCTTAACCAATCAAACACAAAGAAGTTTAACCAATGCAAAGGGGCTACCTATGCGACCCCCCTATATAACCTTGCCCTCCCAAGAGAAAACAATGACCCCGTATGCTACATATTCCAACCCCAAAAACTCTACCTTCCTAACAGAAAATGAAGACCCCCAAGAGCTAAATAGACATTTCCCAAACCCTTCCTAACCCCACCCTCCTAATACTAAACAAACAACCTACAACCCAAATAGACCAATCCAACCCTATACTGATAACAAGAGATGACAACCCAAGGGGCTTAACCAATCAAACACAAAGAAGTTTAACCAATACAAAGGGGCTACCTACACGACCAACCTCTATAATCTAGCCCTCCCAACAGAAAAGGATGCCCTCTATGCTACATATTCCAACCCAAAATCTTCACCCTCTTAACAGAAAATTATGACCCCCAAGAGCTAAATAGACAATTCCCTAACCAGAATCCCACCTTACTCACATATAAAGACACTATCAAACTAGCCCATCTTCCAACCCATTCCTCCTTACAGCTAAAGGGAAGAATTTTCAGCAAAGCTTCAACTTTTTAAGCACACACCAACTCAAAGTCAAGCCTTCCCGAAAATTCAGGGCCTAAGTTTAACCATTAAACAACACCCCTCTGTCGACAAGCCCCTAATGGGCTGGAGGTCTATTCTACAAAGTCCCCTGACCTCAAAGGGGCTTAACCAATCAAATACAAAGGGAGTCACTAACTTAAAAGACCACCATTCCTATCCCCGCCCTCTTATACAAAACGAAAAACCCTACAACCTAAATAATCCAACTCCAACCCTATACTAATAACAAGAGATGACAACCCAAGGGGCTTAACCAATCAAACGCAAAGAAGTTTAACCAATGCAAAGGGGCTACCTACGCGACCCCCCTATATAATCTAGCCCTCCCAAGAGAAAACAATGACCCCGTATGCTACATATTCCAACCCAAAAACTCTACCGTCCTAACAGAAAATGAAGACCCCCAAGAGCTAAATCGACATTTCCCAAACCCTTCCTAACCCCACCCTCCTAATACTAAACAAACAACCTACAACCCAAATAGACCAATCCAACCCTATACTAATAACAAGAGATGACAACCCAAGGGGCTTAACCAATCAAACACAAAGAAGTTTAACCAATACAAAGGGGCTACCTACACGACCAACCTCTATAATCTAGCCCTCCCAACAGAAAAGGATGCCCCCTATGCTACATATTCCAACCCAAAATCTACACCCTCTTAACAGAAAATTATGACCCCCAAGAGCTAAATAGACAATTCCCATACCCTTCCTAAGAAGACCCCCTATGCTACATATTCCAACCCCAAAACTACACCCTTCTAACAGAAAATAATGACCCCCAAGAGCAAAATAGAGAAGTCCTAAACTATACCTAACATCTGCACCCTATAGGCATGAGGCCAGAAAGAGATACCCTTACCTTAATCAAAGCAGGCCATCTGACTTCTTTCAGGTCTATTGTTATCTTTCCGTGTAGATGATTTCAAGAATCTGTACTCTTCTCAGATCCTTTAATGGTCACCTGAGTATAAAACAATTCTCTGTAACCTTTGTTTTGTTTAGCAGACAGGTAAGAAATAAACAAGATAATTATTGAAAATAATTTTATGAAAGGTAAATAATGCAAAATACAGTGAAACCTGCTTTACATAACAAAGGTTACAGTGGTGATTGGTCGAAATACGGTGTCAAAACTCTCTGTTGATGACCAGGCAGCATCCTCCAATGTATATACACCATGGATGTTCTTAAACAGGGGAGACTGCTCCTAAAATCAAAGGAAATGTCATCAAAATAAAAGCTACCCATGATTCTTACAACTAGGTTCTAAACAAGAAAATATTTTCTCTACAGTATTATATGGCTATAGCAAACACTGAAAAAATGAATTGACATTTCTGGTTCTTGGTTCTTATTCCCCTTGGCTATAAATATATTGTAAACTTTACGGATACATTTATATGTAATGAAAAAAAAATTGAAATCAGAGCTTAAAACCATGGGCCACATTGCCCACCTGAAATCATCACAGTTTTGACAAGTTTAAATATAAATAACATACTGCATATTGGGTTATTTTCGCCCCTTGTTATTTTCGCCCTTTCCATACCTGCCAACCAAAATTGATGCTGTGAGGGGTCATGACCCAACATTCAGAATTGAAATGTTGGGTGATAGTGTGCTGAGATATTATTCAAGGTTGGAGTAACAATGTGTTCTATTATTCAAGGTTGGAGTAACAATGTGTTCCCTAATTTTTCGGCATCAATGTGAACACATGCATGTATATGTTACATCTATTTTATTGCACACTTAATCATTGTTAATTTGTACTCAGTACAGGCTACTTTTACTTGTATAGGAACATTTCAGATGGATAGTAAGATTCACATTAGTTAGTTAATTAGTTAAACAATAAAAATAAACAACTTAATGTTTGATCAAGACAAATAAATTAATTGGTGAAAAATGGAACTTTTAGTTCAATAGAATTTTTGCAAAGTTTTTAAATAATTTAAAGTTTCTGGGAAACATCATTTTGTTAAATTCGTTTTCTGCCGCTAAGCAGCCATTTTGGGTGCCAGGTTGGATGTCCACTGTAAATATAACACCTGGTATTTATAGTCTGGGGATGTTTGATCATTATAAGCAAAAAAAAAAAAATAAAAAAAGAATTTCCGACCTTCTTCCAACCCTTGATTTTTTGGGAATGTTACAGGAAACAAACTTTTTTTTGAGCTTAATATAGAATTTTTATGTACAACTAATCTTAAATGGACTGCGATTGTTTATGGTCATTCAGACCCTTAAAGTAATGGCAAAGAACAGCAGGGTGTATAGTGTCAGAATAATGTATTAAACGTACGATACACATGAATCAGTAAAACATAGTTTTGTAAATCCAAGTACTAGTAGTTCTACAACAAGCTTCCCTGATTCCACAAAAGTAAATTTGCTTCTACATCAAACAGATGCAACTATTGCAGATGTACAGCAATACAGAAATCATCATCATGTCAATTTATTCAATGAAATATAAAGAGATCACAAACAAAAGTCCATAAAACAATACAAAATAGGAGCAGAGCAAACACAGACCTCCGAAACATAAAGGTGGGATCAGGCGTCATGGAGGAATGAGCATCCCCTGCTGACCGGTCACAGCCGCCGTGTGCTCATTGTCTTGATCAGGAAATAACAGAAAAATCTGTCATCAATTCATGTGTAAATAATGGACTAATAATTGGTATAAAAAACATCAGACAGCATTTTTACTCAATGATAAATTGTATTTACTGACAAAGTCATTGTATTGAACATAGAACTTAGGAAATGATGACTCTAAACAAGACTGCTGTATTCTTGATTTGAAATTTTCAATAATTTACCTATAGTTTTAGAAATTGCATACGTAGAGCATGCTATTGCACATCAATTCAACTGAGAGATATAACCATTAGCAGATGCTGAAAGTTTATTGCTTCACAATTAAGTTGACAATTGAAAAGTTTAAATCATCTTATTTATCATAGAGCTTGGTTAGTAATCTATTTCTGGACATGCTTAAAAGCCTACTCTGAAAACATTTACCTGGTCATTCTTTAGCTGAAATTGCAGCATCTTAAAACTTAACTGGTACAAAGAAACGTACTAGAAATATTTTTTTTTTTTTAAAAATGCTCCTTAAACCTTATCCTGGGACACCTACACTGAAAGTTTACCAAAAGCTCTCCTTAACTTTTTTGACTTGAACTAAACATATAGGTAACAAATATTATGACGCTCATCTCGACAAATGTTATCAGTTTAAGTAATGCAAATGTACATCATATTTTCTCAATACAGCCTACTCCGGATATATTGAAATTCAGGGGACCATGCAAATTATTTCAATATATCCGTAATTCAATATAAGCGAAATCGTGAAGCCGCCATTTTTACAAGTTCAATCCCGATCTAAAATAAAGAAGAACAAACCACAAACTTATTTGTCATCGTTTGTCTACAACAGTGAGCAGATTACATAGAATATGAGTCCTTGAAAGTTTAATTTTTTTCTATTTCTGTTTTAAGGAAAAGACAAACTTCTACCCGTTATTATTCCCCGATCGCATTTATTTACGTTTTGGAAAAAAATCACCAGACTTAAACGGTTGAGTGCTGCTGAACGCTGTTTGACTATTTCATCGTAAGTGTACTCGGGTTAATCAATCCCTTAGTTATTTCAAATTTAGGCATATCAATAGCCATTAACAGTACGTATTTAATTTCAAAGTTATGTTTTTTTTCCCCTAGATCTGTGGGGGTTACTATATTACGTTTAGATGTTTAGTCTCGATATGTCCGTATCATATACGTGGACGGAAAGAATTTAACAGTGAAGAATTTTTATTTCGTAATTAAGAGCATGCAGTATAAAAACACATAAGGTAAAAACTTATTAATAATTATTCACACCTTTGTATATCAACTGGTCAATCAGGCATAATTACTGTCACCAACCGTAACGACAGCTGTTAGGGAGTACTTCATTATAACCGTTATGAAAACAACTCATTATCACCTGTGGGGACCGATCAGTGGCTTCAATATAAGCGGAATTTCAACATATCCGATTTCAATATAACCGTTGTTTTAATGCAAAGAATATGAGAGGCAAAAACTGGGGATTTATTTATATTTCAAAATAAGCGGAATTTCAAAATAAGCGAGTTCAATATAAGTGGAGTAAGCTGTAGTAGGTAAATATCCTGAGAAATAGTTTAAATAAGTCGTATAGTTCCTTGGGGATTGACCTGTTCCAAAAACTTAAACCTAGTCACTTGTTTGAAAAATTTAGGTCAGATCCAGCATCCAAAGCAAGTCTTGATTGTCCATCCTTAGATGTACGAGGGCCGTTCAAAAATTACGTGGACTGTGCTATTGTTTACTCTTACAGACGTCATATAGTTATAAAATTTCACAGAAATATGTGTCTTAAAGATTCCAATAAATTTTGGGCAAAAATTCTGTATTTTAAAAAATTCTACTAAAATTATCGGTATGTTGATATCGTTGATGGAGAGGTACGGCACACGACAAAAAAATTGAAGCAAAAGCATGCGGATTCAAAAATTTAACTCATTGATTTTCTAAAATTCGCTATATTTTTCAACAATTTTCTCAAATATACCTTTAAATTGTTCAATTATTATGTATTTAGATTTCAGACGTAATATTTGAAGTACTAACAGAAATATAGTGATTTTTCTCTGATGCGATTCACGTGAAAACGACTGTGAAAATGACGTCTCCTGAATTGACGGCGCACCACACTCTTGTTAAAATATGTGTAATACTCGAGGTATCGACAACATAGATCCAAAATACGCATAATAAAACATGCATTAAACTAGGCTACTCGTGACATTCGCCCACAAATAGCAAATTTGAATTTTTAGACAGTTAGACTTCTGTAAAAAGGTTATATGGGAGGACGGGAAGAAGATTATAGACGAAAAGTTAACTTTATCCGGACTGTAAAGAACGCAATTGAGAGTCATGCACCAATATCACACTATATCTTTTAAATAGTGTTTGGTTATAAAACAAAAAAAAAGAATATTCTTTACTTGTTTAATAGATTTTAAGCTTGAAAAGAAATGCTGTTTTGATTTTGAGTAGATAAGGTAACTCAAACTATACAGGTACTCAAGGGAAAATGTTGAGAAAATGAATTTAGCTCAATCACATATTTTTTATGATGCTTGTGACGTCGAAGATTTTGCTGCGCCGTGACTTAATGGTATGTCCTGAAAAATCACTCAAAATTAATACCAATTTACAACATTTTGATATGAAATTTTAAAGACCATATAAGTAAAGATTCTTTTATATTATTTGTGAAATTTTGCCTGATTATGTGGTCAAATATTTCTTCTGTGCAACAAGTCTGCGTAATTTTTGAACGGCCCTTGTATTATCCATGCAAGTTTGGTCCAGGTAGGGCTTATAGTTTCTTGGAAATAACCTGGTCACTCATCTGAACAAGAGGCCCATGGGCCACATCGCTCACCTGAGTACTGTAGCTATGAAAAAGTAGAAATTGGTTTATTATTGAAAAGTTAAAATCCAAAAGTAATCCCATGATCAATCATGGATTTGCTATTCTTCAAAGAATTTTCCAATATATTTCTATGTAAAACTTTGGTCGGCCATTTTGGCCCCGCCCTACCCCCGGGGGTCATGATATGAACAAACTTGAATCTTCACTACCTGAAGATGCTTCCATATAAATATGATGAATAATTGGTATGTCTTTCTTCAGAAGATTTTTAAAGAATTTTCCTATATGTATATTTCTATGTGAAACTTTGGTCGGCCATCTTGGCCCCGCCCTACCCCCGGGGGTCATGATTTGAACAAACTTGAATCTACACTATCTGAGGATGCTTCCATATAAATATGATGAATTATGCCTTTGTCATTCTTGAGAAGATTTTTAAAGAATTTTCCTATATATTTCTATGTAAAACTTTGGTCGGCCATTTTGGCCCCGCCCTACTCCCGGGGGTCATGATTTGAACAAACTTGAATCTACACTACCTGAGGATGCTTCCATATAGATTTGATGAATTATGGCTCTGTCATTCTTGAGAAGAAGATTTTTAAAGAATTTTCCTATATATTTCTATATAAAACTTTGGTCAGCCATTTTGGCCCCGTCCTACCCCCGGGGGTCATGATTTGAACAAACTTGAATCTTCACTACCTGAGGATGTTACCCCATAAGTTTCATCTTTCCTGGCACAGTGGTTCTTGAGTAGAAGTTTTTAAAGAATTTTCCAATATATTTCTATGTAAAACTTTGGTCGGCCATTTTGGCCCCGCCCTACCCCCGGGGGTCATGATTTGAACAAACTTGAATCTACACTACCTGAGGGTGTTACCCCATAAGTTTCATCTTTCCTGGCACAGCGGTTCTTAAGAAGAAGATTTTTAAAACATGCCACCAAATTTTCATTAATTCCCAATTATCTCCCCTTGAATAAGGGCATGGCCCTTCATTTGAACAAAATTGAATCCCCTTTACCCAAGGATGCTTTGTGGCAAGTTTGGCTGAAATTGGCCAAGTGGTTCTTGAGAAGAAGTCGAAAATGTGAAAAGTTTACAGACAGATGGACAGACGGACAGACGGACACCGGACAAAATGTGATCAGAAAAGCTCACTTGAGCCTTCGGCTCAGGTGAGCTAAAAATGTAGGACAGATCCAGCATCTGAAGCAAGTCTGGTAGTGTATATCCCTAGATGCATCATCCATGCAAGTTTGGTTCAGGTAAGGCATTTAATTTTGTTGTTTTGAAAGTAACCCTATTTAATATATAGTCATGTAAATTTTTGTGTGGGATTTAATATGGTTGATAATTGTTTTCAATGAAATAATTGAAATTTAATCCCCCACAAATATTTGTGCTTTTACAGTAGTTACATGGGAATGGACTTGCTCCTAGACCTTTAACCTGGTACACCAATGCTTATGTTGACACCAATGCTGGGGGGTATAGCATAAGCTCATCTGGACTTCCTCCAGGTGATCTAAGAAGGAAGCATTCCTCACAGAAGAGTACAAAGATGCTCAGCCCTGTGAATCCATGCAGAGAACTGAAGCTTCAGTGCAGGACAGCACATAAGAATTGCTACACATAACATTCTGAAGACTTACCTTTGATGAAGCTGGCTATGTCTACTGCTGACTGTTCCTTTCTAAACTGATACCTGGAACAGTGTGGAAAGTCCTGTCAACTTGACAGTTTTTCCTGTCATGGGCTGAAAAGAAGTAGAAAACTTCAGTGGTGCCTACTGACTTTGATTCAAACATAATAATCATGGATAAGGAACACTTATGTTTGTTAAGAGACTGTAAAAAAAAAATTTCTTTTGGACCAAAAAATGACTTGATAGAACTGAAATATCATAATCTAACACTGCAAAATGGATCATATTTTAAAATCAACATCAAAAAGTATTATACGTATTTACTAGAAATTTTTTGAAAGTAGAATACATAAAACTGCTCTCATTGATTAAGGCTAATGGATACTCAACATTGGAACTGTATGGACACCTGTTTTCAAAGGAAGTAGAGTGGTTCATCATCTAAAACAACAACAAAGTAGGAAAAATTACTTCAAAAGTAAACAAGAGTCCACATACTTATATGAGCACTTTTGCTAGGGAATAAAGCAGATAAAAGTTCAGTATTGAAAAGTTTATTTAGAAGTGGTCTTAGGGGGAAGGGGGTTATTTACACTCCCTGTGGATACTTCCAAATTCCTTTGGTCGCCCGCGTGGCACAGTGGTTAGAGCGTCTGCTCTAGAGTTGCAAAGTTAGAAGTTGATCCTTAGGTCTCGGGTTCAAATCCCACTGTGGGAAATGGAGACTGGTCCTTTGGATGAGACTGTTTAAACTGAGGTCCTGTGTTGCTGTAGGTGCTGGCACAAAAAAGATCCCTCACTGTTCAATGGCCCTGAGTGCCGAGCAAAGGAAAAAATTGGTAGTTCTCCACCGGCAAATGGTGGCTTCTCCATATGAGTGAAAAATTCTAGAGAGGAACGTTAAACAACATGCAATCAATCAATCAGGTGAGCCCAAACTTTTTAATAAAAATTTCATGGAAAAATTTTAGACTTTAAAGATATTCACTCAAGAAAAATTAAGCATCGCTGTAAATCACTAGCAAATCCAAAATTAAGATGAAATTCATATTTATTTCATGTTCTGTAAATTGTATATCATGCAACATGCGCGATAATTGTTTTATTATGTTATGATTCTATTCATTTCAAAGTCAATTCAGATATGTAAATGTTCTATAATCATCATGATCATGTATAAAATGTGACATTTAGCACGGGAGTCTGTACAATTTTAGGTTCTAGCTATTTTGTATTCTTAACCTTTAATAAAATTATTTTCAATAATAATCTTGTTTTTACTTACCTGTCTGTAACAAAGTTTACAGTGGTGATTGGTAGAAATACAGCGTCAAGACTCTCTGTTGATGACCAGACAGCATCCTGCAATGTATGTACACCATGGATGATCTTTAACAGGGGAGACTACTCCTGAAATCAGAGGAAATGTTGTCAAAATAAAAATTACCCATGATTCTTACAACTAGGTTTTTCTACAGTATAAAATGGCAATAGCAAACACTCAAAATGAATCGACATTTACAGAAAAGTCATGGTTCCTATTCCCCATGGCTTTAAAATATGTTGTAAACAGTAAACTTAACAGATACATCTATATGGACAATAGTGAAGTAAAATCATCTGTCCCTGGCACTGTCTATACATCTGTTTCACTGTATAAATGTAAATTAGGGCTGCCACGATTAACCGAAATATCGGTTAACCGCGATTCACAATCTTGCGGTTCGATTCGGTACATTTTTCCGGGATTTCGATTCGATTCAGGTTTGATTTTTTCATAGTAACATTTGCTGTTGTTACGCGCATTCTGATTGGTTAATCAGAAGAAATGATGGCAAATCATGTTAAAGTAAACAAAAACGTGAAAATGGCCGCGAAGAAGTCGACTTGGGACTACTTCCAAGTTCCATTTTCGACAGAAAGATGGCACAGAGGACAAATAGATTTACTAAAAGGCAACACCCATCAGCCACGTAATTCTGAATTTAGAGGAACCGACACAGTGCTGCGAATTTCCTTATTTTTTTTTAAATATTGAGATCGTTTTGAATGTGAAATAATTATTGACATTCTTGTTATGACAGTTATGTGGTTTGATATCGTATTGGTGAATCAAAAATTTAAATCACAGCAGCAATCTTACCGTTTCTATTGTGGCCAAACAGCCTTTGTGAACAAATCACCAATACTTTTATGTTTAGCATGATAATTAATATGAAATCATTGCTTTTGTTTGAAAGATTTGTTCGCATGTCTCATGTTTTAAAACCAATGATCAGTATTTTTATTAATTTGGATTTCCGACATTTTATTCTTAGGTCATACTTTTTAATTAGAACATAAGGTATTTTCTTTGTTTTCTTGGCTTTACATTCTATTTTATCTTAATAAACCTTATTAAAGTATGAATCATTATTTATTAAAGAATGTCTTATGATTATGATGATCAAAGATTACAGATTTTATACAAAAATAAAAAAAAGATCTATTTCTTATAATCGAACCGAAATTATTCGAAAATCGAGGTTTTTGTTTCAACCGAATCGATTCGAAAAATTTCTGATTCGTGGCAGCCCTAATGTAAATGTATAGCTTTAATAATCAAGTCTAAATTAAAAACAAGTATTTCATCAGATAATAATGTAAATGAAAATAAAAAAAAAATTATCAAAAACTAGAGGCCCATGGGCCACATTGCTCAGTTCAGTATCAATGAGTTTCAATATAAATCACAGATGTTCATCTGACATTTGATATTTTATTGAGGCTTTGCCCTAGCTCCAGGGGCATCAAAACATAATTGATCAAACCTAATTTACACTACCTGAGGATGCTTCCATATAAATTTGATGAAAAATTTTGGCACAATTAAAACTTTGCTGTCTTTTTAAAGAAGATTTTTAAAGATTTTTTCTTAAATATTTCCGTGTCAAGCTTTAATCCCCCATTGAAGCCCCAATTTACCCAGGGAGTCATGATTTGAATGAACATATATTTTAATCTACACTATTTTGAGAAGGTTCAACATGTTTAAACTTTTTTGGCCTAAGTGGTTCTTGCGAAGAAATGTAAAAAGATACCATCAATTTTTTATCCCAGGAAGATGGAGTTTAACCTTTGTTTGAACAAATGTGAATTGCCTTCATCCCCATCCCCATCCATGGATACTTTTTGTAAATTTGGTTAAAATTGACTCAGAGGGTCTTGAGAAGAAGTTGAGAATATGAACACAAAAGTTTAGAACATTATCAATGACAACAGCCAAATTTCAATCAGAAAAGCTCACTCCAGGTGAGCTAAAAAAATGTGTTATAGACATACCTATCTTAAAATTCACATGGGTTTCACATGTTGACAGGAAGACAGGAAGATACATCTGTCATGCTCAACTGAAAAAAAAATGTCCTTTCATTCAGCATGTTCAGTAAATTTTAATAAAACAATTTTTTTTTCCTTAACATCAAAGAACGAGTAAAATAAATCATAAAATAATACATGTAAGTTAGGCACGCATTTAGAGCATGCAGGGCTTACTGCTGGAAAAAATTCATCAGAAACAGATCTATGTGGAATTAGTATGAAAAGTCACTGGTAAGAAGTTTGAAAAGTCAATGACCACCCACCCCCCTCCCACCAAAAGAGGGTTTGAGTAAAAGTTTGTTGTTTTTGACTGGGTTGGGACCCCCCCCCCCCCTTGGGAAAAAAATAGATCCCCACCTTGGGTGCATGGCTATTTCAACACTGGATATACTGAGACTTGAATATTTCATAGAAATGCTTAAAAAACTGACTTTTTATAAAAGTGAAAAATGAGGGTGAACAGCTATAACGTGCGAGTACCCATTATTGCCGAAAAATACCACAATTTTCTTTGTCATATCCAAAATATAAGTTTATTTAAAATAATTTCTATATGTATCTCTGCAATGTTCATTCAATTAACATGAGATATATTTTTCATTTGAAACAAGTCCATCTCCACTTACTTTCTGGCTAAAAATAAACCCCGTCCATGACCTTGGATAAACAGGAAGTAGAGTACCCATTATTGCCGCTTATATCTTTTCCACATTATTCACCAACTAATCGCTAAATAAACCAACTATTTTTAAATTCATTTCATAAAAAGACAGAAAAATGTCTCCAATGTAAAATTATTTTATTAGAAACGCAATTTTAATGTTTTATTTTAATTTTTGGTGACCTATTTTTTTTTCGATGTTG
>PRKT01000154.1:607584-659390 GCA_003671525.1 Saccostrea glomerata | reverse complement strand
TTGAAATCATTTTGATTATAAAATTGTGAAAATTATATATGTGTCCATTGTATATAAAATTAATGCAGTCAGTTTCAATAGTTATTTAAAGAATAACTGTCAATATAGTAGAGTATGCCAGGACATCAACGATAGTTGAAAATGTGGGATAATTTGCATAACGATTGAAGCTTACTAACTAGACAGTGATTCCTTATATTTCCTTTTCATTGTAAAATAAAATTGTAAATTTAGTTTTCAAAAATATAAACAAATAGATTCAAATTAGATGAGGCCACCCATGTCAATTTCAATAGCCCCCTCTTATGGATGTCAAACACAAAAGAGCCCCACAAGATTTATATACATTTTGTACCTCCTTAGCTAAATATACAAGTTGGTTTCATTTTGCAATGCTTGATACAGAATTTGGATTTAGGCATTTACTATCTAAGTCAGTCAACTGTAACAGGAAGGGAGAAAATGCATGGCTGGACCGGGAATCGAACCAGGGACCCCTTTATCTCTAGTCAGGTGTTCTACCAACTGAGCTATCCAGGCTGATACCCACTGCCCAAACCATTACACAACAAAAATTATTTTCATGTATTAGAATGATATGAGTTGATTTGAATATTTTCTGTTACACACATGTACGTTGATTTAGCTTGTAAATGAAACACTTCTAGCATGTGTTTTTTTTACTTGTCTTTTCTATTAATACTAAGGAGAAAAATGTTTCTTAACTATAATTTCATTCCACTTAAATAATACTCAGTATGTAGAATTTTTATATTTATCATGAGCCATAGAAATTTTAAATACATGTATTTCTAATTTTTCTGCATTCTACACAGGGAATATATTCCACCTTCTTTAATAATATTAAAATAAAAAAAAATTTAATTCCACTGAGAAAAATTAGATTGCAATGCATATCTAATTTTTTGGTTTGGTATTTTTTCCCCTATGCCTTTCAATTTTTTAAAAAATGTAAATAAACATATCACCTACACAGAGAATTGTGTAAGTTTGTTCCAGAAATCACCGGGGTAAATATTTTATGATCTATGAAGTATACAATATATTTGCCAATGCTGCGAATGTAGGTTTTTTCTTTCTTTTTTTTTTTAAATTTATTTTAGTAAACAATTACTTTCCCCCATCCTCAATAGAACCTCATCTTTCATAATATTTTTTGTGATTTCTTGAAGAAGAAAAAAATTTCGAGCAAGTTATTAAGTGAGTATATTGTTTCTCCAAAGATGAATCCAGGATATGTCTTTGTACTCTCATTGTCAACCAGAACTTGTGATTTTTTTTCTCATACTCCCATTTATAAATAATTTTTCATTAAAAAAAAAATAAATAAGACACTTCCACCTTATAATGTTAATTTAAAATGTTGTCCATATAATTTTGAAGCGATATGAGCAAAAATATATCGATGAAAATAACCTGTTGCATATTTATTAAGAACAGGTGCGTGTGGTGGATTTGGATCCGCTCCCGTATAAACAAAAATGGCGTCGTACAGCAGACGCTTCGTACTCATCGTAATTTTCATGAAATACTGCAAGTAGAAATATTATCATGGATAATTTCGTTTAGTATCAGTCCATGCAGGAGAATATTCATTTGATTTGCACCAAAACATGACTGATTCTGTCAGGAAAATAGAAATCTAGCCGAAAATTCTATGGCATGTCCTGTCGCACGACTGCAATTTTTTGCGTTTTCAAAGACTTGATATATCACCGGTGAGTTTATTAATTCTGAACAACTTTTTTCTTTCTCCGAGTCGATTGGGGGTTTGAAAAAATTGTGTAATTTATGTATCTTGCGAAAAAATTACAAATAACTACCGTTTGGCAGATTTTTTAACGTAAAATCGAAAATCGGCAATAATGGGTACTCGGCAATAATGGGTACTCGCACGTTATATTTTTCTTATTCAATTTTGAACTTTTCAACAATGTTCAATGAAGAAAAAATGAAAACTGTCCCTAAATAATGTATTTTAGAGGGAAGTAGATGAACAGACACTCCAAAAGACGTTTGACACATTAAAAAATGAAAACTGTGAGAATAAAAAAAGCATTTTGTAAAATTGTTTACAGACATACAAATATACACAATGATGAACCTTGTACAGTATCACACAAGGCGATAAGCGCTTCTGATCTCGGACCAGTAGAGCTAAAAACTCATTTTACTTGAGCTTTTTAAAATAAAAACAGATTTACCTATAATCAGTATCATGTGGCTGATTACACATCGTCTCACTGGCCCTCTGATCATCCTCTCATTTCCCGCCACGGACATGTCACACAAATGGCGTTCAAGTATTACGATCCCGATGTTATTTCATGCCGTACATTGGCCCCACGATCAATCTGTATGTACAGAGTAAACAAAAAAAAAAGCATTCCCTCATGCTAGTGTTTCTTTAAATTATCTTTGCCAAGTCATGTTTTGCATATTTTTTTCTCCACATTGGTATTTTTTTTTGTTAATCCAAAACTTTTCCTTCATTGATCTGTTTAACATAATGTTACTCAAAATGTTAGCATACATTTTTCAAAGGTGTCACCGACCCCTCTCGATCTCACGGTAGACATGGGAACCGGGGGGGGACTAGGGGGTTTAGCCCCCCACCACTTTTTTTCCAAACATAGACTTAGTATTAGCTAGGTTTTAAACATTGCGGTGTAGGTTTGGCCCCTCACTTTCCATAGACACGTCGCAGTATTGGTAGTTAAAAAAAAAATAGGGAAAGTGGTGGTGTTCGGAACAAAAAAATATAAAAATTGATACTGAAAGAAGTTCGAGTTTTTTTTGTTGTTTTTTTTTTTTGTTTTGTTTTGTTTTGTTTTGTTTTGTTTTTTTTTTTGCTTGTTAGACTTGTAATTTTGAAGGGTCTAAAAAAAATCATTACACTTACCCCCCCCCCCCTTTTTCTATTTGCTTCCAATGCCAATGGTCCACATACACTAACTAAACAAATTTATTAGGAATAGGAATTTATTGAATTTATTGAAAAGAGAAAAAAATTAAAACAAATTATAACAAACTTATAAACAAACATGCAATAAAATCGGGGATGCGTTTTCCTGAGGAGACCAGGGTCAAAGCGATCTAATTAGAATTAGATGTTAGATCGGCTCTCATACTCGCTACACTAACGTTTTCCTGAGGAAACTAGGGTCAATGATTTTTTTTTTCGTTAGACCATTCCAAGTTTTTTTTTCCTGAGATAGCAATACTCGCCTGTCTACCTAAATTTCTATGTACCGGTGGAGGAACTTCTACTAACAATTCCTAGTATGGGCATAAAAAAACGACTCAAAGCTCTCCAGCATTCTGAATCGAACATTCCGTGTACCCTGTATTTGAAGCTATTTTTAAAGGACTGTACGTATATATACAAGTAGTATAAGGAGGTCGGTTTTCATGCAACCCCCCTGATGAATGGGTGGATTTAATCCGTTATTGTAAGAGGTGTTAATCCGATTAACTCGATCAAGACACTGGGGTCTAAAATGGCGGATCTAAGGGGGCGGTTTTACCTGTGATTCAAGATGGCGACGAAGAGGTGTTAATTAGCTTAACTCGATCAACAAGCCGGGGGTGTAAAATGGCGGATCTAAATGGGTGGTTTTACCTGTACTCCAAGATGGCGGCGCCCTATGAAGATTACTTGCGCTCTTCGAGCGCAGCGAGACGGCGGATCCAATATGGCGATGAACTGATAATCAAGCAAGGAGAATTTCAGACTTTAGCGCAACGGTTAAATCAAGAAGATTGAACAAGAAGATTTTGAATAAAAATGAGATGTTTTAATAATTTTTATTTGAACGATCAAAGAATAAATCCAATGAATCCGGGAAATGTATAAATGTAGAATAAGCATGAAAAAAAAATATGTAAGGTTTATAAAAGAATGATTTTAAAGTGAATGTATAATGTGTAGTTGCGTAAAAAAATTCGGTCAGTAAACTATTAACTATTGATATTATGTATCAAAAAAAAAGTCAGAGTTAAGAAAGTTATAATTTCATTTTTTTTTTTCTTTAAAAGATCATATATACCTTACACAACATTTTTAATCCGATTATAAATCAATAAAAAAGTTGGGTTCTTAGTGTCGGGACTAATTGATCGAGTATCTTTGTCTCAAGCTAGCAACACTTTTTAAGCTAAGCGAGAAGTGTCATTCTTCTTTATTGACAACTGTCAATTTGGGGAAGGATCTTCAGATCTTCAGTTTCCATGGGAAGAGAATGGAGACCCTGCACCTTGGGCGGGTGATGAAGATTTAGAGAGAACATATAAAGCTAATAGAAATTTCATTTTGGGAAAAGGCGAACAAGGTTCAGTCCAAAAATCGGTAAACGTTCCAATTCAAAATGTAACAACTGAAAACTTGATTGAAATTATTCAAAATTCTTCTCATTCCGAGGACCGGGCCTTTAGATTAAATCTATCTTTCGGCTTTATTCTTAGAAACATTGAAACTGGTGATTATAGGTATTTTATACCTGACAGAAATGAATCAGTTTTTGATCGCCCGGTCCTCATTAACAACATGTCTGAAATCCAGAAAAAATTACGCCTAAGACTAAATTCATTGAATATTTTGGAATATTTATTAAGACAAAGACCAAACAGTAAATGGCAGGTTGTACAAATTACGAATGTTAAAATTTATTTCTTCCGCACCAAATTTTTATTCAGTTAAAGTTTAGTCATCAGATTATTAATTCATTTATTCTAATTTGTATATATTGTTATTTAAGTTTACCGATTTTAACTGTATTCTTTGTTCGTCTTGGGAGAAAGAGAGCGGTTCTCTCTAATGTACCGACAAAGAGTCCGCTTTGCTCGTCTCGGAGACATCACACGGCCAGCGACCCGACTCTACAGCTGGAATAAACAAGTGTCTGGGTAGCGCAATATACAAGTGTCTGGGTAGCGCTAGTATATAAGACCAGCGGCTTCAGCACCGTTATTCCAGTCCAGAAGTGCAAGAGACAGAGATGCAGAAGATGATGTTGGCGTTTTTAATTTTGACCACTGTAGCAGTCGTTAGGTCGTGCAGTATTACAAGTGAGACTTTGCACTGCAGTAACTTGCAACATGCCGTTTCAACTTTGCAAAGAGGCATCAGAGTTTCCATGATGTCTATCGACAATGCAGCGACCACAGGCCAGATGATAGACTTGAGCAGATTCCCCACACTCCAGAAGATCCAGATCCTAAATACAGATATGACGTGTGATGACTTTAAACTGACCAGGGGCACAACACTCATGTTGAAAGACAAATTTTGCAAGGTAATTTTTTAATTTCTTTTTTCATCATAGGGGTCAATCTTAATTCTAAATATTATTTTGAATTAAATAACTTTTCCCGTTATGTTTTTTAAATTCTTGTCACATTATTGAAAATAATTAGATTAAAATCTTAAGACGGTAATATCATTGTGCAAGACTTGTAAACATTTAATGTAAACAGTAATGATAATTTTTTTTTTATATCAAGTATGGGATTTAATTACATGACAGGATTATGGTATCAGTTTAGGAAAAAAGTATTGAATGAAGTGTAAGGTGGTGTAAGAAAATTAATCTAATTGAATATAATCAAATGCAGATCAAGGATGATTTTACCTATGGATTCACGCCCCGTTATATTATATTGTACAATCTTAAGAATGAGAAAGGGTTGTTTGTAATAAACAAGATTAGTAAGCATGGTAATGATTTTCTGATAAAAAGAGAAAGTTTTAAAGAGTTTCATTCAAATTGATTTTGTAAACTGTCGAGATCGTCATGGCCAAAGAAAGTTACAGTCTTTCTCTTAGCAGTGAGAGATGTTTGAGAGTTTTTCCAAATGATTACCACACGATAGTGGATATCAGAACCATGGAGGATGACGAATTTTGTAAACAAAAGGGACAGGAACTCTCCTTGTCTAAATGGAGAATTTTATGCGATCACTTGGAGGATTTGGAAAGCGCAATGACTGAAGTGAAAAATGAAAATGAAGTTAACTTCAAGCTTCATCTCGGTGGAAATGTATATGTGACAATTAACTCTCCTTACATGTGTTTGAATATCAGAGAATTCCAACCAGGAAAGTATTCAAAAAACAAAAAAAACGATGTACCCTACACCAAAAGGCGTCTCCTTAAGATTCAAAGAGTGGACCAAGCTAATGACTAATCTTGAGGAAGTTAACTTTCAACTACCGGTCGAACTGGACTCAGTAGTGCCATGCCACCTTACCCACCAAAACCAGACGGGAATGATCGAATGTTCCGAGTGCAATCCAAATGCTGACGTTTAACAAACTGTAAAGTATATACTGTGTATATATATGTATATATGTCGCAAATTAAATTAAAGAAGGGAGTGTATATATATTGTTTTTCGCACAAAAAATCTGTTGTAAATTTACTTTCTGAAATGTTTGTATCATGAATAAATCTTATTTGAAACTGTAAATGATTTTTTTTTTATTTACAATTTTTGATAGCATGGATATATATTGAAAAGGTCACATGAAACTTATTTTATCCCATTTTAATGTTGTCTGTGTTCAAGTCAACATGTTTCCTTTCAATAGTTGTACAACTATTTCTATATCTGGAACAACAGGATCAGGGAAGACCACACTTGTCAGGAAAATTATTCACTTTATGAAGTCAATGTTTTCCCCAACTCCGCCTGTAAAAGTTTTGTACTGTTACGGTGTTTTTCAAGAGCTCTTCAACGAAATGGAAGAGTTATTTCCCTTTGTCACCTTTCGTCAAGGTCTGCCAACTGATACCGATATTAATGATTTAACTGAGAATAACTCTCATAATATGATTATCATTGATGATTTGATGAATGAATTAGTCGCAAACAAAGAAATGGAAAAGCTTTTTACGCAGGGTGCACATCACAAAAAGCTTACAATTTTATATTTAAATCAAAACATGTACTGTCAGGGAAAACATTCAAGAACTATAAATCTGAATACCCACTACATGGTGTTGTTAAAAAATCCTAGGGATGTTTCACAAATTCAATGTTTAGGTAAACAGGTATTTCCAGGAAAATCTTATGCATTAACCGAAGCATATGAAGACTGTATGAAAAATCCATTTGGTTATCTGGTGTTAGATTTATCACCTCATGCGGAAGAAGCGTACCGTATCCGCACGGGAATATTTCCAGACGAGGACTGTGTTGTATATAAACTTATGTAAACTGATTAGCCATTCAGTTTTATTTCATACGTTGAAGAATGTACGTCGTTAATTATGAGTAAAACATTAAAATCTGTTTCGACTTATCTAAAATTATTGTTAGGTAAGGACACACCCAAGGAGCAGAAATTTGGACTCTTATATACTGCAAATAAGAAACAGATCTTAGCATTAGTGGAGATATTTCATAATCTTTTGTATGGTTCCATTTCACTTACAAATAGAGCTCAGAAATTCTTAAAAAAGAACCACACTGTTCTCCAAAAATTTATAAATCCGAAAAAATCTCTACAAACTAAAACACGTGCATTAAAAACTCGTTATAAATTATTTTCTCAACTGCTAGAAGAAGTGAATGGATTAATTTTAAAACTTATAAAATGAAGTACACTCAGAAAATGGTTCTTGTACCTCATGAAAAATATCAATTATTAGTACGAAAACTAAACGAAGAAGATTCAAAAGAAGAAGAAAAGAAAGAAACTTCCGGTGAGCAGACAAGATCAACTCTAATCAACGAAACGAAAACCAATGATGATACAGAAAACGTAGGAGGATCATCTACTGAAACAGAGGATAATTTTTCATTACCGATCACTGCTAAATCAAAGCAAGAAAACTCTGAAAAGCGAATTCCACCCCCTGGTTTACCAGCAAAAATTCCCGTTGTTAAGAAAAAAGTTAAACGACATATGAAAAAGAAAACAAAGTGGATTAAACTTAAACTGTAAGCAATGCAAACGGAAACGGATTACCTGCATTCAATTTATTACGACAGCGCACATCCTGCAGCTTATGCTGGAGCAGATAAATTATACAGAGAAGTGAAAAAAGAAGGAAAATTTAATATTTCTAGAACTAAAATCAAAAATTGGCTTCAAGAACAAGAAACATTTAGTTTACATAAACAAGCAAGAACTAAATTCACCAGAAGAAAAGTGGTTGCCACTTACAAAGATTATCAATGGGATGCAGATACTGCCATTTTAGACTCTTATAAATCTTCAAATGACGGATTTACTTCATTTTTATTAGTGATTGATATCTTTTCTCGTTATGTTTGGACCGTTCCCTTAAAATCTAGAAAAGGTATAGAAATGACAAGTGCGCTTCGGGAAATATTTCAGCAAGGACGAAAACCACACACGTTCCGCACGGATAAAGGAAGTGAATTTGTAAATTCTAATGTTAAGCGCTTAATGGACACAAAAAAGATTAAACACTTTGTGACACAAAATTCTGTGAAAGCTTCTTATGCCGAGAGAGCAATAAAAACAATCAAGTCTAAACTGATTAGAATAAAGACACATAAACAATCGCATCGCTGGATTAATGAATTAAGTGATATTACTGAAAGTTACAACAATACTTATCATCGATCTATTAAGAAAACACCAGAGAGTGTGACAAATAAAGACCGTTTTAATTTCTGGAATTTACAAAAAATGGACAATCAGGTCGGTCCCGTCTTTAAAAGATACAAGTTTAAAGTAGGTGACGTAGTACGAATAACGTATATACGGAATGCGTTTCCCAGAGAATATGATGAACGATGGACGCGAGAATTATTTACAATAAGTTCAAGATTCGTGAAAGATAATAATTGTTTATACACTTTGAAAGACTATGACAATGAAGCTATTTTGGGCAGTTTTTATCAAGAAGAATTACAACGCGCAAGAGTGACAAATGACACAGTGTACAAAATCGAAAAAGTATTGCGAAAACGAATGCGGAATAACACAAGAGAAGTTTTAGTAAAATGGTTAGGTTGGCCAAATAAATTTAACAGCTGGATCTTACAGAGTCAGTTACGAGATGTACAATCATGAACACACAGCATTTTTTATTCTGTTCTTCTAAAGACTGTTTAAATTTTCACCCCGATAATAATTCACACGACTTTGTCATTGAACTACCAGAAACACTTCATTTAGATGGCGATTGGGAATGTGCACTGATGGATGTCAAGTTTGAAAATCTCAGCACAAAGAGAAATGAAATGATAAATATTATGTCAGACTTGTGTAATAACAGTTATATCAATTTTCGAAAACTTCCCATGTTACGGAGATTACAACTACTGGACGGAAGTTACGAATTTAAGCAACCATTTTATATTCCCGTTGCGCGCGATCAAATTCAGAGATTTCGTATATATATTAAGTACGATCACGACAACACCTCATCATTATCAATCAGTACTTTGTATTGCACACTTCACTTAAGAAAATGTCCTGGAAACCGTTTGTACCCAATGTAGAAGAGTGGAAAAATCATTTTTTACGAGCCAGTCAGATGAAATATATTCCTAAACAAAAGTCTTACGTGATTGGACAGTTTGGTAAAGGGGAATCTGTTTTGCAGCCAAAGATAGAACTCGTAACACCAACTCAACAAGCAGTAGAGAGGGCGAAATCAGACCTGAAAAAACGAGAGCGGGAAGGGGGACCAGTTTTAAAGTTTGAGCCAGATGAACCAAAACCAAAGAAGACAAAGAAAAAACAAGCAAAAAAATTTGTATATACACAATAAATAATAATTAGTTTATATTATATTGTCATTTTTCATTTATACGCCAACCGAGAAACATGTCGTTTTTCGCAGAGGGTTCAGAACCAGCTTTCAGTCATAAATTGTCTCTATTTCATAACTTACCTACTGATGCAGGGGTAGAACAGACTGAATGGATTGACGTACGCCCTGTAGGTAGTACATCTCATGGTGGTGTAATTGAATTTAATATTTCGGGTGCCTCTACAAATTATTTAGATTTACGACGAACTCGACTCTTTTTGAGAGCACGGATTTTGCATGAGGATGGCACCCCTTTAAAAGACAAGGAAAAAGTAGGATTCGTAAATTTAGCTTTACAGAGTTTGTGGAATCAAGTAGATATTTCAATACAACAACAGGTCATTACACCCACAGTTTCCACAAATTACGCCTATAAATCATACATGGACGTTTTTCTCAAGTATGGAACTTCAACTCAGAAACCACCGTTAGAAGCTCAGTTATTCATACCCGATTCTGCTGGATTTATGGATGTGTCTGACGCGTTTGGAGGAGGGAATATGGGATTATTTCAGAGAGCTTTAGTCACGGAAAAAAGTTCTTTTGTGGACTTAGAGGGACCTTTATACATGGATATTTGTCAACAAGATCGTTATCTCATTAACGGCGTGCAGGTAGGGATTAAATTATGGCCGAGCAGAGAATCGTTTTGCTTGATATCCGCCGTAAACTCACCAAAATATCGGATTCATATTGAAGATAGCATATTAAGATGTTGTTACCTGAAAATTAATCCCGGAGTCCTCTTAGGGCATAATGAAGCAATCAAAAAACACCCAGCACTATATCCATTTATGAAATCGGATATTAAATGTTTCGGAATTCCAGCAGGCCAGTTTCACCTAAATGTGGATGACGTTTTTCAGGGAGAAATTCCACAACACCTTGTTGTGGGTTTTGTTTCTTCTAAATCTTACAGCGGCAGTTATGGCACGAATCCTTTTAATTTTCAACATTTCAATTGTAACTTTGCTGCTTTTTACGTAGATGGAAAGTCTGTTCCATCTGCGCCATACGAGCCTAATTTTGCTTCCAACAATTTCATCAGTGAATACCTGGGTTTGTTTGCTGGTAAGAAGTATGAAACAGAAAACCAAGAACTGGTGCTCAGTCGATCGGATTTTTCTAGGGGGTATTGTTTTTTTGTGTTCAATATTAACCCGTCATGCGAAAATGATGATACATTACCACTTTTAAGGAAGGGGCACACCCGTCTTCAGCTCAAATTTGACAAAGCACTCCCAGAAGCAGTTACCTGTATCTGTTATGGTAAATTCCCAGCTTTGATGAGTATTGACGCCAGTCGCAACGTTGACGTAAAATAATGAATTCTTCTCAGTTACAATCACTTTTGCGCAGAGACTATAAAACTGCTAAACAAGTTAAAGGTATTTTCGCTGCTGATGAATTACCATGGCATCTAAAATTGAATGGATTTTACATTTTAAATACGGATGAAAGAGGTTTGCCCGGACAACATTGGTGTGTGTTTTATTTTGATGAATATTGTTCTGAATTTTTTGACTCTCTCGGACATCCTCCCGAATATTATCAAGACTATTTTAAAGATTACTTAATATCGAGAGGACTACAATACAGATATAATGCTATGTCCTTACAATCATCACAGTCAGTTATTTGTGGTTTGTATTGTATTTATTATTGTTATCTGCGCTGTCGTGAAAATTCTTTGCTTGATATTGCTCAGCCATTTGTAAATTCTACCCTTGATAATGATTCGATCGTCTGTAATTTTCTTGAAGAACATTTTTTAACATCAATAAAAGTGTAAATTTTATACTAAGCTCTTTCATTTCTTTCTTGACTTGCATTCGAGATGGACGTGGTTTACTCACTAAGGAATAAACAGGTTAGCATTAAAGCTAGAGCAACTATTGTATTGCTTGGACTGCTCTTGTTTACACTTATTATTGTTTTAACAACAATTTCATCTATTCCGGATACGAATGACAATAAAAGTGTGAACCATACACAAAGTTTTAACTCTAATAAGACTCTGTGCAGTTTTATCAAGATGTTTCCAGTGACCAGTAATCTTAAAGTAACAGTGTGCGTTTTCAGGAAAGATGTAAGGATTGACATACGATATTTCTTCCGTGACGTACCGACTATTCGAGGCATTTTCTTTGATAAAGAGCAGTGGAATGGATTACTTAAACTTGTACCTATTGTTGAAAAAACTTTACAAACAGTATAAATAAACCAAAGTATCGCTTTTGTAAATTATGTTTTATTCAGCAACATGCGTTGTAATGATTTGTAAATGTAATTTAAAATTGAACACTGTTTAATTCAGTCTTTGACATATTTTACAAATAAATTTACAAACACGTTTAAGAGTTTTCGTATCAGAGTTTTTTAACAAATCAGAAAATTTAAGTGGGTTAGACCTCTGACAAAACTTTCTAGGTAAATATTTTTTTCGAAACTTGGACATGGCTTTGCATTCTAAAATGTAGTGATACTCCACAGCGTGAAAGTTCTTTTCACATAAATCACAAAATATTACTCTACTTGATTTCATTTTGAAATGAAGATTGACGTCTTGCTTGCCGTCGTGTTGTTTCTTGTGTTGATTGTATTGGAACCTGTCTTCAGATATGTGTCCACAACTTTTACACACAAATATTTTAATATTTTCACTTTTACCAGTCTTGCGATTTTTGCTATGCATACAGCAAGGACTGTTTAATAATTTGTTAATCACATTAAAATCTCTCTGTTCTTCAAGCAGTAAAAGTTCCAGTTTGCGAGATTCAACATATCTGTGATTTTCAAATCCATTTATCTTTGACCATTCTATCAGACTATCTCGTTCCTTAAAGTTATTTATAATGTTGTAAAGTTGTAGTTCAATTGATGATATTTCCGTCTCCGTAATAGAAGCTGATTGTTTCCTTCAATACAAGTAGAAAGTAATAATTTTTTATAAATTGTTTTATTTTATTCTATTGAAAGCGATTAAGAAAAATACAAAACTGATAACCTAAACAATTTGTTTCTTACCAATGATCCCCGCCACCACTAGACAGAAAGAATAATTCGTCCTGAATCAGAGGATGATATCGGAGGTTATGTTCCTTACTCCAATTAATTAATTTTGCCGATTCATTAATTTGTTTCACGCTCTGACCTATAATTTCCTCCTCGGAAAAGTAAATGTTAGACTCCATTGTTGATTAACAGTTTCATTTTTTTTTATAACTGTAAAATTGTTTCTTAAAGTTATGAAATAATGTGGATATAATCAAGCTGTAACAAGTTTAAGATGATTAAAATGATTGATGTCAGTGTTGTTTGAATTACAAAGTGGATTAAAGGTTTTAATGAAGGATAATTCTTTTATTTAACTTTCGGGTAACAGTTAATATGAATTCCTTAATACTATTAATCTCATTGACAAATGATAAGAACACTTACTGGGTAGTAAGGTATTAATCTATTTGAGGATACCATAATCAAAGAAAATTAACAAAAGAAATTATTTTTATTAAATTGAATAAGGTGGTGCATATGTACAAAGTAATTTATTTATTTACAAAATCGTCTAATATTTACAAAAGTTTTCATTCATTTACAAATTGAAACAGATAATATACACATACATAGCACTTATTGTTCCATTAGTTCAAGCAAAGTTGTAATATTCTGTTCATCATCCAAGTCTCTTTTTTCAGGACACAGCTCAATATCCAAGACTTCGGTATCGATCCCGTTGTTAAGCACTTTTCTTTTGCAATAGAAGTAGGAAAATCCACACCTCTCTTGCTCATAGGTAAAGATGGTGTTGTTACGTGCACGGAAACCTTTGTTGAAACCAATGGCGGACTTGCGACTTTTTAACACTTTTCTAAATGTGTGAAGTGGCGCACTCACATATCGCTTGGTTATCCCCTTACAACTGAATTTTACGTTGTGGTATGTTCTGGGACGAAACGAATTTAGTCGCTTTGTTTTCCTGTTGCAGGCTTTTCTCAAAAGTTGGTAAGCTTTCTGTTGAATACGCGGATCTCGAACGCTTGTTTGGCTTACAATATATGTCTTTGAGCAAAGACCTATCATTTCGTCACCAGTATATTCCAGTTTGAATAAACCCGGGGTTCTCTTGTCGTGTTTTTTGTGTTTCTGACAGCATTCTCGAGGAAACCAGTGCACAAGATCATCTGCCTCTATTTCCGTGTCCGTACAATAATTCATTAATCCATGGCGGAATTCACCTAGGAGTTCTGGTTTAACGATGGACTCCAGGTTACGCCCAGATATGGCCATATATGCACTATCAGTGTCCATTTCACAGTAGGAAAAGTCACTTCTCTCCACAAACTTGTCAACAAAGTCATAATAAAATTGCAACATCCGCAATTTGGCATATTGTAAAATAAAATAACCAAGTTGGACAGGGAGGTCATAGGAAATTCTACTTTTGGCTTTTTCTATTTCGAAAACATGGTGTCCTAAATCGGTGAGATTAATGAATTTTGAATCATTCACTTCCATGGTGGCTTCTTCAATTCCTTTCACATATTTAATTTCCCGGTGTTTAGACTGATCCATGATAAGTGACCCATAGCTAGAATTACCTCTCAGCTTTGACGTATCGGCTAAAATTGCCATAGATGGATCCCTATCTCCAAGGCGACGGTCGTTGGTCACTTCGCGCACAAACTCTCGAAAGCATCTACTGGGGGTATATTCAATCACCTGGTAAATGTGGGTTACATCCATTCCGTGGTTGAGATACCATTTCAAGAGTGGTGTAGCTAGAAGAATTTTTCTAGCACGTAAGCCACCTACGAGAAGGCGACGAGGATTTTCACTTAGATTGTTTTCACGTGCATGATTCTGCATGTGAGAACCAATGGCGTCGAAGGGAATGTCTGTTGTGCAAAATATGGGTGCCATCTCCTGAAAATATTCGTATGGAGATAAACTTTTCTGCATGTGATCCGGCCACTGGTCAGGAATTTTGATGTTCACTTCAACCATTCCAAAGAGGGTTTCATCCAGAACGCCTTGTAATATCTGATTTTCGGTAACACATCCCTTGTATTTTTTGTAAAACTGTGGTGTTTTGTCAGTAATTATTTTCTGTAAACAGGCACTTTGTTGCTTGAGTACATTGTACTCGCACTCCCATATTTCGTTTACGGAAAACTTCTCCTGTCTTAAAAACTCGGACGTTTCTTTGGTCTTGTTGAAAAGTGATTCTCTTTTTTCATGCCACTTTTTGTCTTTGATATTTTTTGTTAAATGACATTTGTGTCCATGAAAATAACATCCGTGGAACTGGAATATAGTATTTGTGTCTGCACAGTATCCGTCCACTGGATAGGGTCCCACGCGTTTCTCTTTGCCGGTATTCAAACGATGTTGAATGAAATGTCCCGAAACAGAACTCATGTAATCCAACCAGTAGAATGCAGACATGTATCTATCTCGGACTTCTCCTCGAAAACCGTTCTCGGCACGACGACGAATAAATGGTCCGGTAGGCATATTCTGGTCTATGGCCCACAAGTACAGTGCATTGGCATCGTAACCCACTATGCTTTCACAAGGTTTTTCGGGATTATTCCTGATAGTTGTTTCTCCTGATTTTGCATACCTTGAAAAGATAATGGACGGGCCTCCAACGATGTTATTTTTTACTGTTTTAAATAAGTCTTTGTCTTGTTCTCCGTAGAGTGCAAACGAAGCGTGTGCACGCGAACTTGTCTGAAATAACATTGTTCGCGCAATTCCGGGAACAGACATGGCCACTTTAAAAACATCAATGCCACTCTCAAAGTAAATTCTTTGTAATTTCTCCACTGCTTCTACAAAAGGTCCAACGTCCTGGTTATTATACCACACAAGAAAATCTTTTAAACAGTTCATATTTTCTTTCTCCCAAACGTCCTGACAGAATTTATAATCCTCTGGGCTTATGTTGGTATTTCGGAGGGAACTGTAGAAAGCTTCATGTGGGGGTAGTTTTTTTTCCTCTTCAAGTTGTCGGAATCTTTTTAAATGTTCGTACGGAAAAAATCCTTTTTGTTCTTCAATCTGATATGCACGGAGAAAACTTGCATAGGAGGTACCAGGCGCCAGAAAGTTTGTAATGTCTAGAAGACGGAGTTTGTTGTTGCTTATACACGTATACGTATTGTTCTTTTTAATGGTAATCCCGTTGGTTTCATGTAGACGAAGATGCCTCGCAATGTTGTTTTTAATTAAGTTCAAGTCGTACTTGGCAGAATTAAATCCGAGAACTGGAACTTGACGACAGTAAAAGTGGAATTTATCCCTCATTTGGTCAATTGCTTTGACCATTGCTTTATCCGTATTCTTTGGATTTTCTTTATTTTGCCATCGTTCAAATTGCTGATCTAAAGAATCACGCACATAAGCCCATTTCTTACTTGCCAACGTGTAGCAGGTATCGGATATTTCCTCCATATAAGTAACCATGTCTTTGATAAGTTTATCTGGTTCCTCGTGTACGAAACATTCTGGAGAAGTATGTTTGCGTACATTAGAGCATACACTAACAGAAACTGGTACGTGTTCGCTATGCCACTGTAATTTAGCACTTTTGTCATTGTTTTTAGGTTTAAGTATTGCCTCAAAATCAAACACAATGAACCAAGGAAAAACTCTATCTTCTGGGGGAACAACGCATCCAAATGATTCAAGCTGGTCAAAGATTGTTTGTCTTACTTGATGAAAACCACCAGGGAATTTTGACACAGTTTTGTTTTCACAAGTTTTTTCATGTCTCGTACACTGGTAGGAGCTTGGAAACATTTTCTCGCACATTTTACATACATATTTCTTTGCATATGCTTTCATGTTAGTGATGTATGAAACATGATGTTCAAAAAGATTCAGATTCATGGTATCTTTATGTCTGGATAGGCTGCGGTGATAGGGAAATGCACTTCCATCTTCTTGTAACGAAAAGAGATTGATGTTCAGTCGGAAGCAGCGTTCAATCTCGTGTAGATCGTCGCAGTAATCAAAGCCTGGAAATTGATTCGGCGATGGAAAGTCTTTTTCTCCTTTCTTATCCTCTAAATAACTACACCATTGGTGGTAGTAGAGTTTGGCTGAAGATTCTAGATTAGTTTTCTGTCCACGGTGAACTGCCAGACAGCGAAATAAGCTTAAATTGTCTTTATACTTTACGCCTTTTCGGTTCTTGTTGAGTGCCCACAAACTCTTGTTCTTAGAGATGTAGTCTGGTAAATCAAAGCTAAAAGAAAAAAAAAATTATAAGAATTTCATCTTCAAGAAACAAAAAAAAAAGAAACAGAGAAATTAGGTTATTTTTAAATATATAGATGGATTTTTTTTTCTTTAATAAACTTTAGTTCAATTTTGTTTATTATGGGGAAAAGTTGATAAATTAAAAAATTGAATAAATGCATTATTATGAGAATACCCGAGAACCGTGGAAATGAGAGATTATTTAAATTTGAATGAACACAAAATTTGTTTAATAAGTAAATTCAAAATATTAATGAGATAAAACAAAACTTACCTTTTAACAGACATTGTTTCTGATTAAATGTTGAAGAAACATTTACGAAGTTTTGGGGTTTGAGTTTTTTGACAAAGTGTGTTAACGTTCAGTTGACTCTAAATCGGGTATGTTAAAATAGCATAAAATCCTGTGCGTTTTATTAGAAGATTTATGAAAAATGTGTTAAAATGCGCCGTAGTCAGGTGAAGACATGAAATTCTGACATCGGTCAAAACGATTCCTTAATATAATTAAAAGAAAGGATTGCCAGATATAATCTTATTAAAGTCATAAATTTTCTTATAATTAAATCAGAAAAAGTTTGTTATAATCTCATTACAGTCATAAGTGAAGAATATAATCCTATCAGCATTTAGAATGAAAGTTGATGACAATTTCTGAAATGAATGGCTTAGCATTAACGATTAAGCAATGACAAAGTCAGATTTAATCTTATTAGGAAGAAACGACAGTGAGATTGCTTAGATATATGTGAACAGGCGAAGACACTTTATTCTGACATCGGTTAAAATAATTTCTTGCAATACTTAGAATTAAGATTTAATAGACATAATCTTATTAAAGTCTTTAATTTTCCCTTAAGTAATCAGAAAAAGTTTGTTATAATCTCATTAGAGTTGAAAGTGAAGAATATAATCCTATCAGCATCTATTAAGCACTGAAAAAAAAAATCAGATTTAATCTAATTAAGAATTAACCACTGTGAGACTGATACAATTTAATAGGATAAACAAAGTTATATTTGATATTAAAGAATGTATGTTTCCGGAAAATAATATATTTTCAATGCTCTAAATATTTTAAATAAAACAAATGTCAGAGCAAAAACATGCGAGTTGCTGCGTTTAGTGTAAGATGTGGACGTTAAAATATCCTTTTAAAATTAATCTTTTATAAAATCTTACATATTTTTTTTTCATGCTTATTCTACATTTATACATTTCCCGGATTCATTGAATTTATTCTTTGATCGTTCAAATAAAAATTATTAAAACATCTCATTTTTATTCAAAATCTTCTTGTTCAATCTTCTTGATTTAACCGTTGCGCTAAAGTCTGAAATTCTCCTTGCTTGATTATCAGTTCATCGCCATATTGGATCCGCCGTCTCGCTGCGCTCGAAGAGCGCAAGTAATCTTCACAGGGCGCCGCCATCTTGGAGTACAGGTAAAACCACCCATTTAGATCCGCCATTTTACACCCCCGGCTTGTTGATCGAGTTAAGCTAATTAACACCTCTTCGTCGCCATCTTGAATCACAGGTAAAACCGCCCCCTTAGATCCGCCATTTTAGACCCCAGTGTCTTGATCGAGTTAATCGGATTAACACCTCTTACAATAACGGATTAAATCCACCCATTCATCAGGGGGGTTGCATGAAAACCGACCTCCTTATACTACTTATACATATATATTGTACAATACTTACTTGTATATCCCGAATTTCTGTTGACTGGTGAACGAGCGGCTCCTTACATGTACAACTTCACATGGACATAACAAATCCCAGAGACTCAATCCCAGCGTATTGAATCGAACATTCCCCGTACCCTGTTGTTGAAGTTATTTTTACAGGACTGTGTGCAAAGGCGCTCGTGCGTGGAAAACATGAAGTGTGGCCAGTAGACTCGGAAGTCGGAAATTCACGAAAACTACCGAACCTGAAAAATGTAAAGAAATCTGTATTAAATTTTTTGTCTTCGAGAGTAGACTTAGACATACATATAGATAATTTCTAAAATGAAATCGAATTATATAAATTTACAATTCTTTATGACAAGGACAGCTAGAGACTGTTATTTATTCCATGGGATTTAGGTCAATGTAGGACTGGGGTCCAGGTGGATATAGCCTTACAGAAGATCTAAACAAGAAAAACAATAATCAGATATTTTTCTAGAGACTAGGGATACACCATAATATTAGCTTAGTTTTCAATGTAAAATTTCAAAAAAAGTTGCAAAATTATGAAAGAGTGCCGGTAGGTCTACGGTTTTTGGTTCCACGGGGGCTGGCTAAATCATGGTGCCCCCCCCCCCCTTTTTGCATGGAATTTCCAGATTTACAATTGTATATACAGTATTTCTAAGAAGAAGATACAAATAAATAGCATTTGATCCTATAGAAAACATACTGACAAACGCCTATTCATCGTCGCAAACCACGGCCAAAATGTACGATCCCCCCATGTAGGAGAGAGCTATAGGCGGACTCCGGACCGTGGCTGGAGACGATGATTCCACTTAGAATGGGGAAGAAATTATATTAAAGTCTTGTTTTGAACAAACTGACTTAAAAAGATTCCAAAAATCAACGAAATGGGTTTTCCTAGGTTTCGTAAAGTTGTTTTATGATATCATAATCATATGATAATGGGTCATTATTTTTTTTATCCCCCTTAATTTCGGTCTTTCTGATTGTTCGTCCGTCTGCCTTAACTTTTGCCTATAACACTTTCGTTTTCATGCGATGTCTCCAAACCTTTTCCATTGAAACTTTACATAACAAATACGTCTACCTATGTCCTATGAAAGACCCTACTTGTTTTGAGTTCGAAAGGTCAAAGTTCGAGGTAATACATGTAAATTCATTCATTCTGTTTGACTGTAAAACTGTATCTCTAGAAGCTTAATTAATTTTGAGCTTTTTCAGTAAAATTTTATGCGAAAATTCCCTATGGCCCCACCACTGCAAAAGTATCCCATCCCCACCCACCCCCTCTAGATCCGTGCATGATCTACTTCATTGGTAAAGGGGGGGGGGGGGGGGGCACAGATCGAGTCTCTATATTACCTTGTTATATAAGGCATGTGGTGGCTAGACAGCTCTGAAGGAAGAAATTTCAGTAAGGACGGGGCGGGGATTGCACCACATGTACAAAGTACATGTAGCTACAGGTAGGTTTTCTATAATTCCTTACATGCACACTGTTGCATTTTATGATGTTTCTTTTTTCCGGATAAACCACAACATTTAACTAAAAAAAGTTTTTTTCTTTCTCAAACTCCTCTTACAATGTACACAGTAGCCGTTAGATTTTTATGACGGTGATTGCTTGTATCCTGTAGAGGTAAATTAAGGCTTCTGAATTTTCTTTTTATAACCCTATAGATTTGGGTCAATTAAATAAAAGTTGAGAAAACTTAAGGTCATATTGTACATTTGTCCATACAGTTCCAGGTCAAATTGTGTTCATTTATTTCAATATTATTAGTTATATTGTGATCAAACATTTCAAGGTCACCGGTACCATTATTACCAAGTTCAAATTAAGGATTAGAGTGACCTCCAGGTCATGCCATTAAAACCATTTCATGCTTAGTGACGGACTGAAAAATCAACCATTTTCGAGAGTTCTTTGTTGATAGTCAAGAAAGAAGTGGTAATCATCAACCAGTTTAATAAAAATTTTACCTCTTTTTATCTCTCGGAATATTTTTGTGTCTACCATTTTTTAATTTTTCAAGAATGGACACTTTTTTAAATGTGATTTATTATTTCAAAGAAAAAAACTGACTGACGTTCTACAGCAGTAAATATATGAGTTTTACTGCATGTTTAGTTGTCTCTATTTCAAAATAAGGCCATTTGGATATTCGAACACCATGATGATGATCGACGTTGAAGATAAATGTCCAAAAGAATCATTATTTGTCCCACAGATGCTCGTGGACAGGATTATCCTTACCCCCCTAAAACTTTCAATATTTAAAAAAATCTGATTTTTTCTTCATTTCTAATCTCTGACAACTTAATCTATATGTTTCTTTTTGAAAATCACATAAATGAAGAAAAAAATAAGGCTTTTTTAAATATTGAAAGTTTGAGGGGTGGGACGGGGGGGGGGGGGGGGGGGGGGGGGGGGGGGGGGGGGGGGTAAGGATAATCCTGTCCACGAGCATCAAAATTTGACATCTGTCCTTCATCGTCGTTGTCGTCCTCGTCGCTGTAAACCTCATTACAATTTCAATTTCTTTTGCAGAACCACTGGTCCAATTTCAACTAAACTTAACACAGAGTATATCCTTGGGTAAAGGCAATTCAAGTGGGTTTTTTTTTCAAATAAAGGTTAAACCCCCACCACTTCTTCCAAGGTAAGATAATGAAGAAAAACAATTTGACTGGGATCATTAAAAATTTTCATCTAAAGAATCGTACACTCAGAAAAGATGACACGCGTGTGTAAGAGATTTTGACACAGTGTAGACTCGACGTTGTTTAGTCACTGTAGCTCTCCGGTCTGTCAATACATATTTTTTCGGAGAGCTACAGTTCTGCAGCTATTGTCAACTTTAACCTTCGCCAGGACTTTTGAACCGTGAGAGCTAGATCTTTCATATTTGGTATCCATACTACACTAATTAAGTTCTTTAAAACGACACCAAGGTAAATGACCTTGTGACCCTGACCGTGACCTTTCTGCTAAAAATAGCTTTTCCGAACTTTCGCCTAACTTTTGAACTATGGGAGATAGAAACTTCATATTTTGTTTGCATACTCCACTCATAAGGTTCTTTCAAATGACACCAAGGTCAATGACCCTGTGACCTTGATTATGACCTGTATGCTTAAAATCGTTTTTCAAACTTTGTTGCCGCCAGACGCATAGTGTTTCATAAACACATCTTGTTTATATTACATTGATTTAATTTCCAAAAGAAAACACAAAGTCATGTATATTTTGTTATGCGGTTATCCTCCATCGATTGTCAATAAACTTTTCCAGTATCGTACAGCGTTAATGCAGTGTCTATGGAAAGGCAGCTTCCAACCGAATTCTCCACTGCTGATACCTGTCAGACGAAATCTGTGTATCCCCAACTATAGTAACGAAATGTACGATTCTGCAGCAGCACCATCTCAATGCAGTAATGGTTTTATATTTCCATTTCTAATTTTTCTCTATGTAATAACCCTTTGAAATTTAGCGGAGTTGATTTCTTGATAATTCTACCGGAATGTAAATTAGGCAGGTCGCTAGGTCAGGAGCCAAGGAGGCCTAATATGCATGCACATCTTGTGCGCATCTATCTCGTCTGACGCTAAGGAGGCCAAATATACATGTAAATCTCATGGGATTAAATTTATTTTTTGATTTTTTGAAACGATTTGAATGCACCCGTTTGATTAGCTGCAAATCTGTAGCTCTCCCAAAAAATATATTGATAGACCGGAGAGTCAATATATTTTTTGGGAGAGCTACAGATCTGCAGCTACCGTTTGATTCACGTAACATGGACAGACATTCGTTTTGTCCGTCACCGTTACGATAATATTCGGGCAATGGCTGCCAACCAGTAAGTTACGTAAGAAATTTCAAATTTGAAGTGTTTATGTAATGATGAAGAGCGTGCAGGTTCATAATTTAAACAAAACATTCGGACCATTGAATGTGTATATAACATTTAAAGAATTACAAAGTTGGAATTTTTAACCCGTTGGCTTTCCATAAATGAAAAGCTCTTTTATTTGTTATCTGACAAAATCTGAAAACGTTTTTTTTTTTCAAATAAAAAAAATGTCTATCTTACTACCAAGTCTTAAAGTGCAACTGCATACAAAGAATTTTAAAGCTTGGCTTAAAGGCTTGATTTCTATGTAATAAAATCAGTTGCTCTTGACTATCCCGAGTCTATCTCACAAGGAAAGCAAAAATATCTCCCGAGACTATCTCACAAGGAAAGCAAAAATATCTCCCGAGTCTATCTCATATGAAAATCAAAAATATCTCCTGAGTCTATCTCACATGGAAAGTGAAAATATCTCCCGAGTCTATCTCACATGGAAAGCGAAAATATCTCCTGAGTCTATTTCACATTGAAAGCGAAAATATCTCCCGAGTCTATCTCACACGGAAAGCGAAAATTTCTCCTGAGTCTATCTAAAGACCAATAGACAATCCTTGGAAGAACACGGAAAGCTAAAATATCTCCAAACTCTGCTCCAGGCTCCATCAGAATTCTTGGAAAGACACCTTTAGGTAAATGTCCCAGGAATCCATCCCGCCAGCTCCAGTTTGAGAAATACAAGGCAAGGCTCCAGTTGTCCTACACTACAGAAATACAATGAATACATTATTTACCATGATATATTTAAAGAACAAAGCATTTCCGGTACCTTATTTATAATGATATTGTAAGAAACATTCTCATTTTGCCCACAAGAATGTTTTAAGACTAAAGAACTTCAATTACTTTATTTTTTTTACTATATTATTTATTTTAAATGCATTTATTAAGGTCTCACACGCAATCAATTTTTAGCGATATTTAATTTTAGCGACCTCAGCATCCTTACAAAAAATTCTACTTAATATACTGTCAAACATGAAAGAGAATATAAAGATCAACTGACAAAGTTTGATGATTGTAAGCCAATCAGTACTCGAAATACTTAAATATAGCCAAAAAATGTCAAAAGAAGGTCATTGTGACCTAATTTTTATGATTTTCAAAAACCCAAGATACATCAACTGACAAAGTTTTATTATTCTAAGCCATTAAGTACCGGAGATACTTAAATAAAGCCATAAATTGTAAAAAATAGGTCACCGTGACCTACTTTTTGGTTGTCACTCTCCGAAATCCCAAGATGCATCAACTCACAAAGTTTGATGATTCTAAGTCAATAAAAATCTAAACTTAAATATAGCCAAAATGTCAAAAGAAGGTCATTGTGACCTACATTTTTTTGAAGTCCCGAGATGAATCTACTGACTAAGTTTGATGATCGTAGGTCTGAAGGTAATCAAAATATGCGTTTTAAACAATTTGAAAACAAATGCCTGCAAAATTCAAAAAGTAGGTCACAGTGACCTACCTTTTCCTAAATATGTTTTAAATAGTGTTGGCAAATCAGACGATTTTTTGTAACCGGTTACTCGCTTAAACTTCCGATTGAGTACCCACACACAATATCTTCGAAGAATTTTGATTTTGAATGTCACTTGTAACGGGCAATCTGCTTATGTTTGAGAAAATAATTTTATCAACACATGAAGACAAACCATTTTGCAACTTTATGATAACATTTTCTGTCATAGAGAAATGCGTTCTGATGGTAATGAAAGAGCGGGAATGGCCAAGAATCGTCAAGCGAAAATGGATAGCCGGTTTATTTATTTATTTCCAAGCTTTAGATGTTTGTGGCGGCATCTTGTTAAAGTATGTCCCCCTGGCAATAAAAGTCACCAATTAAAACAAATCGATCCTATTTGTGAAATACTAGAGCAAGCCTAACAGTAATTAAATTAGGGAAATGTGTCAATATACATTTAAAAATATAACTTAAAAATTATTTTATTCATTTTTACCATGAAAAATGTATTTTCATCCGAGTAACCAAAAAGCAGTTTTACTAACCAATACTCGCATCGACGGTTAACCGATTAGCCGGGTACTCGTTGCCAACACTAGTTTTAAGATCTCAAAATGCATCAACTTACAAGATTTCATGATTCTAAACCTCAGTTTCTAAAATAATGGAATTAAATGTTTTATAAAGGATTAGTCATAAAGTTCAAAAAGTAGGTCAAGGTGACCTACTTTCAAGTTGACGTTGTTCAAGGACCCAAGATGCATCAACTGACAAAGTTTGATGATCATAGGCCTTAAAGAATCCAAAATATGCCTTCAATTCAATTTGAAAACAAATGCACGCAAAATTTAAAAAGTAGGTCACAGTGACCTACTTTTTTATACATATGTTTTAAAGTCCTAAGATGCATCAACTTACAAGATTTGATGATTCTAAACCTCTCAGTGTCTGAAATAATGGGATTAAATGTTTCAAAAAGGATTACTCATAAAGTTCAAAAAGTAGGTCACTGTGACCTACTTTTAATCTTACATGATGTGAAGTCCTAGCATGCATCAACTTACAAGATTTGATGATCCTAGTCCTTATAGTAAGCAAAATATAAACCCAAGTGAAAAAAATTTCAAACAAATCACTTATAAATTGTCTACAAATTGCTCTAAAATCACTTAAAAGTGATTTGTTTCAGTGATTTGTAAGCAATTCATTTAACAAATCATGCACAAATCATTTTCTACCAAAATGATGACTATGATTTGCTTACAATTTGTTATGAAAGGGTGATTTGCTCATGATTTCTTTCCCATTTCAGACAATTTCAGAGTGATTTGTTAAACTTAGGAAATTGCTGCAGTGATTTCTTCATGATTTGTTGAACTTAGCCATTCTTCAAGGTGATTTGAAGATGATTTGTTAACTTAGTCTTTTTTCTGGATAATTTGTAAATGATTTGTTAAACTCTGTTACTCATGGTCCTTCTTCAGAGTGATTTGAGAATGATTTGCTTCATAACTTCCGCCTGGCTTGCTGATTGGTCAGTATTAGAAACTCTACCGCCAATTTTTATTAATCAGATTTGAATTGAAATGAAAGGAGCTAGATTAATTGTGCTGTTCTAGATTCACACCTCTCTTCTTTTGTTGAAACTGATGTTTTTTCCATAACTATGCAGAATACATTTTTAAGGTATGTACTGTATAACTATTATGCTATCATTTCCTCCTTAGATTCGGTTAATATTCCATATGTTTACTTGCAATTTATTGTTCTTCTACCAACAACAAAGTCGGTAGCAGTTCATGTTTAAAACAAAATATACTGTATGTAAAGCTATAAGCTTCAGCAAAGTACTGGCTTTTTCAAAGTGGCTAGACAAATATTTATTTCAGATAAGAAAACATTTACCAACGTCTAAAAGTCAACAATTAATGCTTATATCTTATTCTGAATTTGGAGCCAAGTACATGTGTGTATATATACTAGTAGCTAAAATACATGATGCCCTCTTAATGAGGACAAATCCTAGTAAAAGTTTATATTTAAAAATACTCTTGCCAAAAGTTTTTTGTTAATATACAACAAATATGCATGTGTTTCAAATATTTGAGAGATGGTTACATGAGCATCATGCACACACGTGTGTATCCACCTGGAGTGATTTGAAAGTGATTTGTTAAACTGAAGTGATTTGTTTGCAATTTATTTGAAATGATTTGTTTGCAATTTATTCGGAGTGATTTGTTTGCGATTTGTTCAACAGAAGTGATTTCTACACAATTTATTCAAAGTGATTTCGTTGTGATTTCAGGGTGATTTGCTTACAATTTATTAAGAGTGATTTGTTAGCTCATTTGCATGGGAATTTGCATCACTTACAAATCATCTTTAAATCACTGATTCATTAGTGATTTCTTAAAGTGATTTGTTTGAGGATTTTTTTCACTTGGGAACGTTTATTTGTAAATTTGGGTCAACTTTGAAGTGACCTTGAGACCAAGCCCTTTGCCCCAGGGTAATTCCCCGTGCAATTTTCAATCTTCAACATATCCTGATCCTTATATGTAAGTTTGGTGAAAATATGCCAGGTGCATGGTTCTAGAGAAGAAGAGTTTTTAGCAACTAGTACTTTTGGTTTTGTTTTTCTGATTACCTCCCCTTATTTAAGGATCCCAACCCTTATTTTACTATAAATGGTAGCCCGGCCTTGGGCCTAGGATACCCTGTGACAAATTTGAGACTGATTGGCTAAGGGGTTCTTGAGTTATGGCTCATATTCTAAAAAGTTTACGCACACTGCACAAATGGCCATAGCATTAGCTCTTTGAGCCTGTGGCATAGAAGATCTAATAATTGACATAATACATGTACATACATACCTACCCCAAAATACATGTGGGTTTCACATGTTGACAAATGCCTACACACCATCCAGGAAGCTGCATCATGTGTACCTAAAAATAAGTTCCCTTTAATTCAGTGGGATAATTCTGCTAAAGTTAAAGAGGATATTCAATGTTTTGTAGCAGTTGAATGAATATGGAATTTATTTCACGAGTGGGGCAGGATTTTTTTTATATGCAAAGCACGAGTGAAAATATAAAAACATAGGTAATCAGAGATTATACAGAGCTCACCTCAACGAATGTGTTGTCTTTAAGTAAGGCAAAGTCAAAACAATTAATTATCCAACAAAAAGTGTACATCCAAAAATGCAAAATTTATGCAATTTTGATTTGATACTTTGGAATAGATCTATAAAAAAACTTCAAACTAGTTCTTCTTCATGAAAACATAATTAAAATCCAGCATCTGAACAAGTCTGAGAGTTTTCATCCCTTGATGCATCATTTGTACAAGTTTGGTTTATATAAGCCTAATAGTTTCTTGGTAATAGACCTGCACCCATAACCCATAACTTTTAAGAGGTCAGTGATCTGGAATATGTATGTCAATTTCAGAAACTGAAGCAAGTCCATTAGTGTGCATCCTAAGATGTATCATCCATGCAAGTATGCTCATTATAGGGCTCATAGTTAATTGGAAATGAAACAGCTGTATAAAAAAAATAATCACTAATCCAGAAAATGTAGGTCAGATTCAGTATCTGAAGCCAGCCTGGTAGAATGCACCCTTAGATGTACCATCCATGCAAGTTTGATCATTATGAGGCTCAATTTGATACTTGGAAATGAATCCTGCACCAAAAACTTTAACCTGTTCACTCAACCGGAAAATGTACGTCAGATTCAGCATCTGAAGCAAGTCTAGTATGCATCCTAAGATTATCATCCATGCAAGTTTTATCATTATATGGCTCATAGTACCTTGGAAATGAAACCTGCACCAAAAACTTAAACCTGTTAACTCGTCCAGAAAATATAGGTCAGAATCAGCATCTGAAGCAAGTCTGGTAGTGTGCATCCTAAGATATACCATCCATGCAAGTTCATAAAAGGGTTCATTGTATCTCTGCAATGACACCTGCACCAAAAACTTAAACCTGTTAACTGTCGTCCAGAAAATATAGGTCAGATTCAGCATCTGAAGCAAGTCTGGTAGTATGCATCCTTAGATGTAACAACCATGCAAGTTTGGTCACTATAGTGCTCATAATAAGTTACTTGGAAATGAGACCTGCACCAAAAACATAAACCTGTTCACTCAAGCGGAAAATGTAGGTCAAATTTAGCATCCGAAGCAAGCCTGGTAGACTAGTGTGCATTCTATGATGTACTCAGTACCACCCATGCAAGTTTGGTCAACACAGGGCTTATAGTTACTCGGAAGAGGCCCATGGGCCACATCGCTCACCTGAGCACTAAGACTAGGAAAAAGTAGAAATTGGTTTATTATTGTAAAGTTTACATCCAAAAGTAGTCCCATGACCAATCTAAGGGCGAAACGATTACACGTGTAAACGGCGACGTTTCGATTATATGCTCTAAACGTTTACAGTTTGAGTAAACGTTTACACGAAAGTCATTATCAATGTCTATCAGAAATAAGGTTTAACACAAACAAATTGTTTTATTTCATAATTTACAAAAGAAACACCGTCTTTGACCCTTTGATAAGCAATCTAAACCGGAAACATATTGAATAAAAATATCTAAAACCTGATACGGTCTAACATATTTAATTCCGATTTCCAAGTTGCCAATACTTGCGATGTTTTACGACACTTGGAATATAAAACTTGATATGTTTTGATTTATAGATAAATATAATACATTCTTCACAAGTCTTTGAAAAGTGTTTCGATACAGTCAGCAGGTCTTGTTTGACTTTTTTCGAGATTAAAAGATCCATCTTTACAATTCTTTTTTCTACGTCCGGTATGTAGCCAAACAAACCAAGCAGTTGGATGACGAGGTAGAAAGTGAATGAGTTTAATGCGCCTCAAGTTCTTACGTTTAAGTCATAATAACCAACAATGAAGTAGTAATAACAACTCATACTTATATTAAAGTGAAAGAATTGATTATTAAATTCGAGTTTCATGAGTAAGTAGCCATAAAAATCCAACATAGAATATCTCCCGTTTAAACGGTACCGTTTCGTTTACTGCTATCCGTTTAAACGTTTACAAAATTCAGTAAACGTTTCACCCTTAGACCAATCATGCATTAACTATTCTTCAGAAAATGATTTTTAAAGAATTTTCCTATATATTTCTTTGTAAAACTTTGGTCGGCCATTTTGGCCCCGCCCTACCCCAAAGGGTCATGATTTGAACAAACTTGAATCTACACTACCTGAACATGCTTCCATATAAATATGATGAGTTATGGCTTTGTCATTCTTGAGAAGAAGATTTTTAAAGAATTTTCCTATATATTTCTATGTAAAACTTTGGTCGGCCATTTTGGCCCCGCCCTACCCCCGGGGGTTGTATAAACTTAAATCTACACTACCTGAGGATGTTTCCCCATAAGTTTCATCTTTCCTGGCACGGTGGTTCTTGAGAAGAAGATTTGCCACCAAATTTTCATTAATGCCCAATTATCTCCCCTTGAATGAGGGCGTGGTCCTTCATTTGAACAAATTTGATTCCCCTTCACCCAAGGATGCTTTGTGGCAAGTTTGATTAAAATTGGCCCAGTGGTTCTTGAGAACAAGTCGAAATTTATGTGAAAAGTTTACAGACGGACAGACAGACGGACGCCAGACAAAATGTGATCAGAAAAGCTCACTTGTCATGAGCTAAAAACTGCATCAAAAATGTTAACCTGCTCCAACAACATTAACCTGGTCATTGCAGCATCTGAAACTTTGACTGGTACAATGAAACACACTAGAAACATCTTCCATGCATGTCTAATCAATATAGGACATAGAAGTACTTGAAAAGAAAACTGCTCCAGACAAGAGGCCCATGGGCCACATCGCTTACCTGAGTAACTTGAGTGATGCAGTTCTTTATCAGAATTCCCCTCTTGCTATACCTATTGTGCCCCCTACCCCCTCCCCTAACAAGATTTCAATACTAACTTTAGAATCTGCCCGCATTATGATACCTAACAACTGCACATAAATGACTAATGTTAGAAAACTATGGTGATCATAAATCCAATCTCAAAATAAAACATATTTTGTCAATACCTAGTGCAAAAGAGCAATGTGAATAAGGATGCAAGCACTTTTATACCCTAAGTTAAAATTTCCATTTTTTCAAAACAATCATCTTTTTTCAATAAAACTTGCGCTCTTACAAGACCATGAATAAGTATTTTAACAAATCTTACTTGACCAGAGAACTGTAGAAGCCTTACCTCTGAGTAGGACGTGGGGCCAGATCTGAAGATGTAGCGACCTTTGTTGTCCGAGTTATTGCAGGGAATCAGTAAGGTACCAGGGGGCCACTGATTTCTTTGGCAGCCTGCCATAAAAACTGTCGGAAGGAGCCACCTTAAAAAGAAAACAATGGCCATATAAATTTGGATGTCCAGACAAATTTACTAGAATGTAAATAAATTTTAAAGGATTGTGAATGCAGCTTTTCTTATCTGCAAGAAATCATAATCTAGGTCCAAACTCCTATCATCAATTCATCAAAGAGTTCTATAATGTAAAAAATATGACCAGGGTCTAAAATATAATGCTTCCATCCAATTTGCAACTACAAGACTTAGTAAATATTTCATCCTTTTGCTAATAATACCAGTTGTCTTAATTTCTGTCAGAGTACTGTATACAGGGTTATTTTTGCCCCACTTTATTTTCGCCCTTTCACACTTGCAAATAATTTTGCCCTGTTTAAAATTCGCCCAGTCAATTTTGTTAAAGAAATTATATGGTATTCTTTGAATTCACCCTTTTTAAATTCACCGAATCAACGTAAGGGCGAAAGGGGCGAAAATAAAACTGTGGCGAAAATTTTCCTGCATACAGTACTACATATATTTTTGATGTTGACATACTAGTTCCGTGGACCTCCTCCCCCATGAGGACATTGAAGGCATAGGTCGGGTCTCCTCCACTGGCCAGTCTCACACAGAACTGACGAGACGGAACAGTCAGCAGCTGTCTGTAGGCCAGACACAACCAGGTTGCTGGCCAGTCTCACACAGAACTGATGAGACGGAACGGTCAGCAGCTGTCTGTAGGCCTGACACAACCAGGTCGCTGGCCAGTCTCACACAGAACTGACGAGACGTAACAGTCAGCGGCTGTCTGTAGGACTGACACAACCAGGTCGCTGGCCAGTGAGTCTCACACAGAACTGACGAGACGGAACAGTCAGCGGCTGTCTGTAGGACTGACACAACCAGGTCGCCAGGCAGTTTTTCACATCTTCTACAACAGAGGGTACCATCCAATATATCAAGTGGAATTAATCAAAGCTACATTATTATCATTGTTGCTAGTATTCTGAATGTATACAATTATTCATTATTTACTTCCAATGAGTTGGGACAGTATTGTAATACTAAGTAATCTCAATTGATGAATTTTGAATTGAAATAAAGTAAGATTCTATTCTCTGTTACTTGATATTGATTCAAAAATGTTTTGTTCTACATGTAGACCGTTTGAAATTTTGCTTTTATAATTTCCTGAATCAACATGTACATATATTGTAAAAGACCAGACAAACTCAACATTTTCCTTTCCCCCTCCTGTTTTCATACTTTTCATTTTTTGTTTGTTAGATACATGTATATTTCATACGATGAGATACATACTTGTGTCTATCTCCAGTGGATCCAGGCTGATTTTCGGTGCGGCCTGGTCTTGTTTTCTCTGTCGGTGGCGTTCAGCACTCGGGGGTTCATCAGGTTAATCTTGGTGTCATAGAACACCAGTCCCCTCAGCTGAGACAGGAGAGCCGCTGTACTTCTGTTGTAGGTCTGGGCGGGTCGGAGGTCTACCAGGAGCAAGAAGAGGGTTTCCAGAGTATTATTAAGGGACTGAAGGAGGGCAAACCTCAAACGAATGCTTTCCAAAGCAATGCCTGAAGCATAAAGTTTACATGTATTTCAAGGATCATGCAATGGATATGAAAAGCTTATGGTGTCTCTGATTCAAAGAAGAAGAATAATATTGATGATTAAAATTCAATTTCCAAAAAGACTTTAAAAATATTTTTTTTCTCATGAGCCCAAATATCAGTATATTCAGAAGAGAAGAGTTATGATAACATTGTATCAGTTGTATTATCAGAAGAGCTGTGTTAAATTTATACTGTACCTTGTAAGCAGTTGATCTTTTCAATGCTGAGGACTGCCTCGGAGATGTGGATTTCATGAGGATGTAACAAAGCAGTGGCTACTGGTAGTTTGCGGGACAAGGAGTTGATGTGTAGGACCAAGGCCGAGTCCATCTCTGGTGTCCACTGACTGGCCATCTGGGACGCCTGACTGACATCAAGACAGGCACACCTGAAAATATTCACAGATAATTATAATTTAGATATATGCAACTTCTCTTTATGTTTTCTTCACATAATAAAAGTTGAAAAAATTTAAATCAGAAGAATTATTCTCAGTAAAACGAAGGCTTTCATTCATTTTTTCTGTAAAAATGAATAAATAACTTGAAATGTTTTCTTTGATACCTTTCAAAGTGGATGTCAAATCTCCATACCAGGCCTGCTGTAGATTTGTCTTTCCTATGTGATAGGAATAGTCCTCATATGTATCTACATATCAGATTTTTTACAAACAGCCATGACAACATAAAATATACAGTATAATCGAAAATTTTCATATGTACACAATTATGATACATAAAAGTTAGGCCAAAATGACAATTTTTTGCATTTTCCATGCTTTGCATTATTATTCCAAAATATTTCCTACCTTTGGTTTCCTCCTCGCACAGTCTGGAAAGCTTGGCCTGTAACTGTACTAGGAGGCCCATGGAGGGGGTGAGGTTGGGGTTCAGGGTGGGGAGCTCGGCCTGTAACTGTACTAGGAGGCCCATGGAAGGGGTGAGGTAGGGGTTCAGGGTGGGGAGCTTACTGCTTTACAGCCCTCACTGTAGTGGAGGATCCTCAGGGACTGGGCCAACAGGTGTAACAGGTACTCCTTAATAATGGCCGGGGTGTTCGTCATCTATGTCTACAAATAAAAGTATTTTTGCAAATATATAAGTAGACTTATAGAGGGATGAACTGATGAAAGACAAGAGGCCCATGGGCCACATCGCTCACCTGAGAATCTTTTGTCATATTGTTCTTTACCAGATTTCCCCCTTGTAATACATATTGTGGCCCCGCCCTACCCCCGGGGGTCATGAATTGAACAATTTAGAATCTACACTACCCCAGGGTGCTTCAAAATCAGTTTCAGCTTTTCTGGCCCAGTGGGTCTTGAGAAGATTTTCAAAGGTTTTTCCTATATATTTCTATGTAAAACATTGATGCCCCATTGTGGCCCCACCCTACCCCCGGGGGTCATGATTTGAACAATTAAGAATCTACACTACCCCAGGGTGCTTCCACATCAGTTTCAGCTTTTCTGGCCCAGTGGTTCTTGAGAAGAAGATTTTCAAAGATTTTTCCTGTATATTTCTATGTAAAACATTGATGCCCCATTGTGGCCCCGCCCTACCCCCGGGGGGTCATGATTTGAACAATTTAGAATCTACACTACCCCAGGGTGCTTCCACATGAGTTTCAGCTTTTCTGGCCCAGTGGTTCTTGAAAAGAAGATTTTCAAAGATTTTTCCTATATATTTCTATGTAAAACTTTGATTCCCCATTGTGGCCCCGTCCTTCCCTCGGGGTCATGATTAGAACAATTAAGAATCTACACTACCCCAGGTTGCTTCCACATGAGTTTCAGCTTTTCTGGCCCAGTGGTTCTTGAAAAGAAGATTTTCAAAGATTTTTCCTATATATTTCTATGTAAAACATTGATACCCCATTGTGGCCTCTTCCCCCGGGGGTCATGATTTGAACAATTTAGAATCTACACTACCCCACAATGCTTCCATATCAGTTACAGCTTTTCTGGCCAAGTGGTTCTTGAGAAGAAGATTTTTCCTTTTTATTTCTATTTAAAACATTATGCCCCATTGTGGCCTTGCCCTACCACCGGGGGGTCATGATTTGAACAATTAAGAATCTACACTACCCCAGGGTGCTTTCACATCAGTTTCAGCTTTTCTGGCCCAGTGGTTCTTGAGAAGAAGATTTTCAAAGATTTTTCCTGTATATTTCTATGTAAAACTTTGATTCCCCATTGTGGCCCCGCCCTTCCCCCGGGGGTCATGATTTGAACAATTTAGAATCTACACTATACCAGGATGCTTCCACATAAGTTTCAGCTTTTCTGGCCCAGTGGTTCTTGAAAAGAAGATTTTCAAAGATTTTTCCTATATATTTCTTTGTAAAACATTGATACCCCATTGTGGCCCCGCCCTACCCCCGGGGGGTCATGATTTGAACAATTTAGAATCTACACTACCCCAGGGTGCTTCCACATGAGTTTCAGCTTTTCTGACCCAGTGGTTCTTGAGAAGAAGATTTTCAAAGATTTTTCCTATATATTTCTATGTAAAACTTTGATTCCCCATTGTGGCCCCGCCCAACCCCCGGGGGTCATGATTTGAACAATTTAGAATCTACATTATCCCAGGGTGCCTCCACATAAGTTTCAGCATTATTGGCCCAGTGGTTCTTGAGCAGAGAATTTTTTAATGACCCCACCCTATTTTTGTCTTTTCTTGATTATCTCCCCTTGTGAGGGGATTTGGCCCTTCATTTTTACAATTTAAATTCTCCTTCACCCAAGGATGCTTTGTACCAACTTTGGTCAAAATTGGCCCAGTGGTTCTTGAGAAGAAGTCGAAAATGTGAAAAGTTTACAGACGGACGGACAGACAGACAGCTAGACAGATGGATGGACGATGGACAAAATGTGATCAGAAAAGCTCACAAGAGGCCCAGGGGCCACATCGCTCACCTGAGCAATTTGCTAGGAAAAAGCACATATCAGATCAGAACTGAAAGTTTACTGAGTTTTGGGGGTTGGGGTGGGGTGAGAGGTTGAATTTTATCCTCCCAGGAGATGATGGTATGAACAAACTAGAATCTAAACTACCTGAGGATAATTTCACATGAGTTTCAAATTTCCTGTCTCAATGGTTCTTGAGAAGAAGATTATTTATAAATGCCATTAATTTTTCTCTAATTCATAATTATCTCCGCTTGGAAAAGGACGGCCCTTCATTTAAAAAAAAATTGAATCCCCTTTACCCAAGGATACTTTGTAGCAAGTTTGGTTGAAATTGGCCTGGCCCAGTGGTTCTTGAGAAGAAGATGAAAATGTGAAAAGTTTACAACGACGACAACGACGACGACAATGACAACAGACGACGGACAAATTTTGATCAGAAAAGCTCACTTGAGCCTTTGGCTCAGAAGAGCTAAAAAGTCATTCAATGTCAATACACATTGATGTGGCAATAGAGAAAATGTGTCTACTCTTTCTTTGCGGCCTTGGAGTCCGTTTTACAGGACACCACCAGACACCTGGCCCCTGGAAAGTGGAGGTCTGTGTTAACCTTGACCTCTGTTACAGGAAATTCGTCATAGGGAAACATCTAAGGGGCAGCCTGAAATAAAAGCAAACAAGAATTTGTAAGCCCGTTGTGCTAAAATTATCCCATGTTTCCCACTATTGTTGATGTCCCTGGCATACTCTCAAAACTAGACAGTGATTCCTTATATTTCCATTTCATTGTGAAATAAAATTGTAGACTTAGACATTAAGAATGTAGACCAATCGATTTAAATTACACGAGGACTTCCATGCCAATTTCAATAGTCCTCGCACACTGACGTCAAACACAAAGGCAGCCGCACGAGATTTACATGCATATTTGGCTTCCTTAGCGTCAGACACAGAGACAGATGCGCACAACATTTGCATGCGTATTAGGCCTCCTTAGCTGCTGCCCTATCGACCTACCTAATTTACATTCCGGCAGAATTATCAGGAAATCAACTCCACTTACTTTCAAAGGGTTATTATAGAGAACAAATTTAGAAATGGAAATATTAAAATATAATGATATAAACAATGCAACAAATTACATGTATTAAAAAAAATTATCATTTACTTCTTTATACACAAACCATGTACCCTTCTATAAAACACATAGCACACCACGTGCTCGTCTGGATTTAACGAAAACAAGAGAGACAACTCAAACTATCATAATATTGAAGTGAAAGTATACAAGTACAGTGTATTAAGAAGTCGAAGTTTTATTCAAAGCACATGAGAGAGAAGAAAGATTGAAAACATGGGTATAATTGGAAGACCTATAATTATTAAGTCATTATCAGAATTCATGCGTCTCGTAAAAATACTAAAAAAAAAAGAGTAGCCAGGTAGATCTAACTGATTAATTAATTGACGATGTTTGTATAATTTTTACAAGTTAATTGATATTTACCTCTATTATCACAATGGATGATTGACTTAAAAGTGTTCAAAATACCAACAGTACACTAATTATATAGCCTCCAGGGAGTGAGCTTGATGACAATTAGCATTACTTTTACTCATACAGTTTTGAAAATTTACACGAGCCGTTTTATAATTTATGTGAAATTTTACGCGTTTAATTTTTACGGATTTATAAAACTCGTAAAAATTTGTAAGAATTAGCAGCACGTAAAAAATACCCGTTATACGGTATCACTTTTCCGTTTTCTGACCTGTGTATGAAGACATTAGAAGTGTCTAGTATCTGTCCTCTGGTGATGCTGGACTTTCTCAGACCCTGTGAGGGCCTCTCTCATGTTCCCCGGTGATGCTGGACTTTCTCAGTCCCCGTGAGGGCCTCTCTAACGTCCCCCGGTGATGCTGGACTTTTTTAGTCCCCGTGAGGACCTCTCTAACGTCCCCCGGTGATGCTGGACTTTCTCAGTCCCCGTGAGGGCCTCTCTAACATCCCCCGGTGATGCTGGACTTCTCAGACCCCGTGAGGGCCTCTCTAACATCAGGGTACCAGAACCTGACCAGGACACCCTCACTTCTCAGGTACACCTCAACTTGTACTCCTTAGACTGAAATGGAATGAATCAGGCATTTTAAAAACAGCAAAACTCGGCTCTTACGAAATTACTGGGACGTATATATTTACTTCGCTATATTAGTAATTTGTTATAACGGTATAAGAAATCTATCAATTTTACATTTCTGGGGATCCAAGATGACTTCGCTTTATCCGTAAATTCGCTATTTCCGAGTTCGTACTAAACAAGTTTCGCGGTACTCATATTACAAAATTTTCATTTTTTTTTTTTTATGCCATTACCTTATATCTACTCTCCAGTTTGAAAACAATTGACTTTAATTTACAAATGCTCAACTTACATGTGCAACATAAATAATGATATAATGAGAGACTTACATTAATTGTCAACATCTAGGACATTTCCAGTCAGACCAAATGTTTTGAGCATACTGTGGACAGCAAACTTGGGCAGCACTGCGGTGCCTGCAGTGGAGGTTTCTGCAGTGTTCCTGATCACCGCGGTGGTGCCCTTCCTCACTCTCTCTGTTGTAAACTTAGCTAGATCCTCCTTAATGTTCTCTATAGTGGTTGGAGATCTCCTGCGGTGGAGGTTTCTGCGGTGTTTCTGATCACCGCGGTGGTGCCCTTCCTCACTCTCTCTATTGTAAACTTAGCTAGATCCTCTTCAATGTTCTCTATAGTGGTTGGAGATCTCATGGCATTCCTCCATTCTCTTCATAAAGAAACTCCACTGTATGTAAAGCAATATCTGTCATGCCTAAGGAATACATATTTACATGTATATGTATGAAGGACAAAAACTACACATAAAAGGGAATTTCTCTAAGATAAACATTTACAACAGCTTGAAAGCTACAATGTAGACGATCTTCTGGACTCAAACTTATAGAAGGGAGATTTGTTCTTATTAAAATTACAACTTCTTCAGACCTAACTTTTGTTAGATTACTACAGCAACACATTCATTCAAATGTCCATTCTGATTTATGTCTTTAAGATGGACTAGAAAGAGGGAGGAGACATCTTCATTAAAGTCACAGTTTCATACAGATTGAAAGGATAAGATAAGAATGTTTTCCACTGTCAAACTTAAGTACCGGTACTTTTTTCCGCATGGTATAAATTTACACTATTTACGTGGTCACAAATTTTCCACGGAAATTTGTCCAAGCATATTTAACATAGATGCAAGGCATATAAGTGACAGTCTAAGAAATCCACGTAATTTTCAATCCGCTGGAAATTGAGATTCCGCTGAGTTATGAACCGATGGAAAAAAAGTATGTCTACAGTAACTATAGTAATATTAACTGTGATAAACAGATAAAGTACCATTCTGTGGTTTTGGTAATGTAGCAGTTTTACATGGGGGTCCTTTCGGGGCTTTGATTTCCTCCACAATAGTGGTATCAGGGCTGGAGGCTTCCCTCGTTCTCACTGTCAGTGTGGGGGTGGAATGGCAGGTGACAGAAACTCTCCCTGATCTCTCGTCAGGTCATTCGCTGCATCAGCCGCCTCCTTGTGTTGCTGTCCCTCGGCAAAAGCAAAAGGCCTCGTTCCGAAGTTTGCTCCGATTCTTGTGTTCTAAAAAATATACCCCAATCAGCATACATACAGATATCAAGTTCTGCAAATTCCGCTGTTATTTGAATCTTAGATAAATGAAAATAAAACATTGGAGAGAGGGGAGGGGTGTTATAAAAAAGCACCTCACTTTTTTTTGAATATGAACAACAGGATACATTCCAACCGACAAATCATCCATGTAGGCATTGAGGGGGTGCCTGTTATACGTGAAGTAGACCCTCCTCCTGGGGGTCTGTCCCTGTATGGGGGACTCTCCTGTCCTCTCCCACCCTATACCCGCTATGTCCCCAGCATTCAGGGTGATGTCTAGTCTAACACTCCTCCACTGAAGTAGACCCTCCCCCTGGGGGTCTGTCCCTGTATGGGGGGACTCTCCTGTCCTCTCCCAACCTATACCGGCTACGTCCCCAGCATTCAGGGTGATGTCTAGTCTAACACTCCTCCACTGCAGTAGACTGGCCCCACTGTAGTGGACAGCCTTACCATTGCTACAGAACATTTATTGCTGATCACATTTTTTTTTTATCTTGAGAACAAAATAACCGATGATACAGAGAAAAATTCTCCCTTGAGTTAAAGGCTACATGTTATGCAGATGTAAAACTATAGAAAAACTCAAATTATACTAAAGGACTTACTTTAGGAAGAGGCATGTTCCTACAGGGTTAGTCCAGGCTCCATCTTTCTTGTCGGCCGACGGAGAGAAGCCAAACGAGATGACCCCTCCACTCTCCTCCTGACCGTCTCCAAACAATCAGATCTCCAGCTCCCAGTAAAACGCGGGAGCCTGTATTAAAAGTAAAGAAATGGGGCAACTGTTTCTCTCTCAATATTTTTTGTTCAGTTTTGAATTAATGGGTTTCATGTACACATAGAAATTTAAAGGAATATAGGTGAATTCTAACTTATGCTAAATATTAAAAGAATAAAGATTAAAATCTTTATTTTCAAGGCATTTATGCAATAGAAATTAGCTTTTACGGTATTTCCTCTGCTATGCAGGGGAAATACTTTTAACCCCCTTACCCGCAGTCACGCATTTTAACGCATATACCATTTCCTATATCTAACGCAAAATCACGCATTTACCGTTTCCCCGCAATCACGCATTTTCACACACTTTAAAATACTCAATAAATCTTCCATTTATTGCCAAATTCCAACTATTTTATTCTAGCTTAAATCTAATAAAATAAGAAAAGTTATTTTCTAACGTCATGATATTATTTACGCTAAACATTGGAGAAACTTGAACCCCGCTAGAAAGTGCTTGCGGGAAAATGGCAACATAATATTTCTATGCCGTGAGGATTCAATGTATGTTGCTCAACAATTCTGTAAGTTGTAAAGAGTTAATGTTAATCCAATATAACATCATTCATTGAGTTGTAATAAAGAGGCATGTAAATGAATATACAAATTCAATGACTTCTATGAAAGAATACTAGTATTTTTCTGCAGCTCTACCTGTTGTGGAACTGGTTGGTTGGCGTAGATCATGGTTGCCCAGGGTAATCCACTTCCTGTGCTGGGGTCACCAAGGAAGGTCACTCCAGTCATGTTCTGAGAGAATACCAAGGCCAGGATTGGGGGGAAGGATAGATTGGCATCCAGCAACATCTCCTGATTCTGTACAAGACACAGTTTACAATTTTCAACTTGACAAAGTATATACTATATTTAATAAAGACTCATTTTTCAGATTCATAAACATTGTACAGGTCTCACTTATCTAATGATGCTGTGTTTGAGTTTAAGATTGAGCTCTTTGTAAATAAAGCTTTACTTTCCCTTATCAAAATGAAATCCATTTAGATACCATTTAATTGCAATTTCTTTTCTGACCATTTAAAGACCATTCAGAAACCATTTTATTTCATCAAATCTTTCAAGAATTCTCAACAGAAAGGCTGATCATTTAAAAACCATTTTTCATTTTATCTCCATTCAAACTCCATTCAAAGTCCATTCAAACACCATTCAAACACCATTTTTTTGGGCCCTTTAACATGCAAATTAACCATTCCAAAACCATTTATGCAAATGAGATGAAAAATGAAAAATAAATGGTTTTTGTTTTAACCATTTAATATCCATTTTAAAACATTTTCTCCATAATTGAAAAATGAAAAATTTAGGTGGGCCCTTAATTGATATCCATATGCAAGGAATATTAAGCACTTTAAAAATCCATTTTCTTAGTTGCAGAGTCAGTCACAAAATAGAGGTCACTTGTTCAATTTTTTTCACATATTTGGTTTTCGAATTCCTGGAAATTTTTATCAATTAAAATCCCAATTTGATCTGTGTTGTGGTAGTCTTAATCCATCTTTGAAAATTTATATCTTCCCCTGCTCATTTTTGTGCTCCATCATGTCCATATGACTATGTTATGATGCAAGCAGTATTCTAAAAATAAAAGGAAATGCAAGAAAATATTTACAAAAATTTATTATAATTGATGTTAATCAATAAGAAAAGAGTCCATCAGTCTGACAAATTTTCATTTAACAAGATTGATTTATAGATTATTGCATCAGTATGATTAATGGGCACTCGATCCTTTTGCGTTTTCTTTGGGAAACAACATTTTTCTGTTACTGAAATTGATAAAAATTATGTACATATTTATACTCACCACTCAAAAAGAATAGGGTCCTTTCAGTGTATGGAAAACAAATGTCTTGCATTTCTTCTGCTGTAACGTACGTTTAAACTTCCCGATTGGGCAAATGTTTGAAACATGAAAACAGTCACAAATAATCATCTTCCAAGAAATAAGTTATCTATTTCTGCTTTGACCACCAGTATAATTTTGTCAGTTTCAAAAACACTAAAAAACTATATATTCCTTGAAGAATAGTCCATCCATCTAAACTCACTACTAGCTAGGTCAAAGTGCTCTTGTCCAATATTCAAACTTAAACTGGAAAAGGCGGTCACTATAGAGCTTCCCTTACCAAAGTAAAATTAGAATAAAAGGAAATGCAAGAAAATATTTACAAAAAATTATTATAATTGATGTTAATCAATAAGAATTTACAAAAGTGTCCATCAGTCTGACAAATTTTCATTCACAAGATTGGTTTATAGATTATATTGCATCAGTATGATTAATTGGCACTCGATCCTTTTGCGTTTTCTTTGGGAAACAACATTTTTCTGTTACTGAAATTAATAAGAATTATGCAAATATTTATACTTACCACTCAAAAAGAACAGGGTCCTTTCAGTGTATGGAAAACGAATATGTTGCATTTCTTCTGCTGTAACGTTCGTTTAAACTTCCCAATTGGGCAAATGTTTGAAACACGAAAACAGTCACAAATAATCATCTTCCAAGAAATAATTATAAGTTATCTATTTCTGCTTTGACCATCAATATACAGTTTTGTCAGCTTCAAAAAACACTAAAACCTATATATTCCTTGAAGAATAGTCCATCCATCTAAACTCACTACCAGCTAGGTCAAAGTGCTCTTGTCCAATATTCAAACTTAAACAGGAAAAGGCGGTCACTACAGAGCTTGGGAAGAAATCTGATACCCAGTGCCCCATTATAAAAACCTGGCACATGGCATCAATTAACCACCGATAAATCTATCTTAATATTAAAGGCTAAGACTAACCATTTTTTTCTTGTCTTCCATTTCTCAGAAAATAAATGGGGGAAAATGGCCCCATCAAGCAAGGTGGATCACCAAACTGGCATTTCTTTTCCATTTACTCAAATAAATGGAAAGAAAATGTTGGAACTTTACCATTTAAAATACATTTTCTAACAGAAATGGTTCTTAAATGGTTCTGAGAAAATGGTTTATGAAAATTGAAAGATAGAGAAATGTAGGAAAAATGGTTTTGAAATGAAAATGGCTAAAAAATGCTGAATGAATGGAGATAAAATGGAAAAATGCCATTTCTTTTTGCTATGGGTTAATTTTGCTTAATCCAGAAATTTTTCATTTTTAATCATTTCAACTTACTCACAGCCCGACTGTCATGCTTGCTGGGTGGAGATGGAGGTTTAGCACAATCCTTGTGTAGTAGCCTAAGTCTGTTGCAGTGGACTTCCACAACAGCTAGTCTACCTCCTGTAATATAAAAATACATTTTTTAGTACATGTAAAATGTCTCAGCTAATCATTTGTTAATAAAGATTTAGTGGAAAAAAATGAATAACACGATTTGACAAACCTGAATTATAATCCTTTGCCAGGGACTTCAGAATATCAATAGTGGATCCACAATGCTGTATGAACTCCTTAGTGAACTCGATGTCCTGTAGATACTGAGCGAGCACCGTACAGGCTTGGGTCTGAAGCTCGGCCACCACACGACACACCTGATTACTGAGACTGTTACCATCCCCTGTCACAGGCAAAGTCTGTTGGAGGGGGCAGGTCCCGTCGTCCTGGGGGAGCAGAATGGCTTTGATTGCTGTCACCAGGGACTCCCTCACTGGCACACTGGAAGTCTTGTAGATCTGGATTAAAATTAAAAAAAAGGTCTTAAACATTTAGCTTTATAATGTATTCAAAATTGTCCAGTTTCTCTCTTCTTACATAGTATACGAGTAAATCTCTAGTATTTATTAAATACAATAATGCTATTAATATCTTTCTTGGCATAGAAAAATCTCCTTATTTTAATACAGATTTGAAAGAATGTGCATATCCCTTAAAATCTAAAGATTTTGAAAATATATATTTTTTTATTTTAATAGCTCATTTACACTTTTCAACTGCGAAATTTGTGTGTTCCTCATTTTTTATCTCATTCCTCATCTCACAGGGACAAGCTTGGTTAGCGGAACCTGAATGGTGTCACTGAAGCGTGGATGTCTGTCCTCCTCTGTCTCCGTATCTAACTGAACCGTGACCATCCCAGTGTCTGTTCTGAGACATTTATCATTGAACCACAGCTATCATCTATAGTCCTGGTCCTATCATCTGTGTCAAATAACAAGAGAAATACAGTCTAGAATAATGGCAGAAAAATTACATGTACATCAGAATTTACATACAACAAAAGATATTTATCATTGGCAGATCCAGAAAGGGGTTCCATCAAAAATGGCTGGATCTGCCCTTGTTTATAAAACACTTTTAAATGCCCCCTTTCCCAAAATTAGAATTTTTCAAAGTCCAAGGGGCATAACTCTGACAAAAATTGGTGCACTCATACCAAGCTAACTTTCCCTAAGTTAACGTACCCTCTGAACAGCTTGTGACAAGGACTGAGCTGTGTGTGTCTCGGGAGCATTCCAAATTTGAAACTACACAACCTGAGGATGCTTCCATATAAATATGATCAATTATATGGCTTTGTTATTCTTGATAGAAGATTTTTAAAGAATTTTCCTATGTATTTCTATGTAAAACTTTGGTCGGCCATTGTGGCCCCACCCTATCCCCCGGGGGTCATGATTTGAACAAACTTGAATCTAGTACTACCTTAGGATGCTTCCATATATAAATATGATCAATTATGGCTTAGTTGTTCTTGAGGAGAAGATAATTTTAAAGAATTTTCCTATTTATTTCCATGTTAATTTACAAAACTTTGGCAGGCCAGTTGTGGTCCCGCCCTATCCCTGGGGGTCATGATTTAAACAAACTTGAATCTACACAATAAATGTACCTGAGGATGCTTCCATATATATATTATGATCATTTATGGCTTTGCTATTCTTGAGAAGATTTTAGAATTTTCCTATATACTTCTCTGTAAAACTTTGGTCAACCATTGTGGCCCCGCTCTAACCCCGGGGGTCAAGATTTGAATAAATTTGAATCTACAATACCTGAGGATGTTTCCCCTAAGTTTCATCTTTCCTGGCATAGTGGTTCTTGAGAAGATTTTTAAAACATACCACAAAATTTTCATTAATTCCCAATTATCTCCCCTTGAATGAGGGTGTGGCATTTCATTTGAACAAAGTTGAATTCCCTTTACCCAAGGATACTTTGTTGCAAGTTTGGTTGAAATTGGCCCAGCGGTTCTTGAGAAGAAGATGGAAATGTGAAAAGTTGACAGACAGACGGACAGGTAGACAGATGGACGCAGAACAAAATGTGATCAGAAAAGCTTACTTGAGTCTTTGGCTCAGGTGAGCTTAAAAATTGGATATAGATAATAAATTCTCACCAAATTATGTATAAGTGCATGCTAAACAAATACCCGGGGTATCTTAAATTATTTCTGTAAAACTAAGCAAAATACAAATTAAAGAAGAGGGAGGTCAAGGTCACAGGAATATGCAAGGTGAAGTTTTTGATGCAGTTGAATAGCTCTCACTAATACATATCAGCATATAAGATTTGATAAAAATATCTTGAATGATTTAATGAAACTTAGCTTAACACTTTTTTTAAGAAAACGGAGGTGAAAGGAAAGGTTACAATGGGGTCAAAATGTTGTTGCGGTTGAAAAGCTGACATCAGTATGAATATACTTTTAACAAATGAATTTTAATAAAAACATAATTAATGGTTTATTTAAAACTTAGATAAAAACTGATTTAAAAAAGTGAGATCAAGGTCAAAGGAAATGTCAAGGTCAAAACAAGTTGATGCATTAATAGCTCTCAGCAGTATGTATCAGCATATGAAGTTTGATAAATATATCTTGAATTGTTTATTCAAAACTGATCTAGACATTAATTTTAGAAAAGTGAGGTCAAGGTCACATGAAAGGTCAAGGTAAAAAAGAGTGAAGCATTGTAAAGCTTACATTAGTATATATTTAAGAAATAAGGTATCATTTTTTGAGTTTTATTGAGATGTAAAACGGATTGGTCACGTGATCAAATGCCATAAAGCCCGAAGGGCTTTATGGAAGATTTGATCATGTGCCAACCCGTTTTACATCTCAATAAAACTCAAAAAATGATACCTTATTTCTTATATTTACATTTGTGACTTATTCATACTTTATATTTGCCTGATTATTACTTTTAACGTGTGAAATGCTTTAATTTTTCAAACCCAACGGCAAGTATGTAATCCACTAAACGCGCGTCGACCCTTTATGACGTCACAGAGAAATTACGTCGAATGTTTATCCAAACGCACATCTATGACCTATTGACCCCATACCTGTATTTACACAGTTATAAAAACGCTTGCCTTCAATAGTGTTATATAAAGGAAAACATTTGCAAATGTAAATATATATATATATCATCATGTGAATCTTTAAATTAAACTACCGTATATACTTGCCTATAAGTCGTTTTTTTGGGAGTTAATATCTGGTCCAAAACTCCGTGTCCGACTTATAGGCGAGTTATAAAAAGAATGGTATAACATGAAGTCAGTGCATCTGAAATACAAGCTTCTTGAGTACCACCGACTTATAGGCGGACCGACTTACAGGCGAGTATATACGGTAAACACTAATTTAAACATGTTAAAAGAAAAGTTAAGTGAAGGTCAAAGGATTGATTGATTAATTGTATACTGTTTAAGTCCCTCTCCTGAATATTTCACTGATATGGAGATGTCACCGTTGCCGGTGAAGGGCTGCAAATTCAGGCCTATGCTCGGCACTCAGGGCCATTGAGCAGGGAGGGATCTTTATCGTGCCACACCTGCTGTGACACGGGGCCTCGGTTTATACGGTCTCATCCGAAGGACCGCCCCATTTAGTCGCCTTTTATGACAAGCAAGGGGGCACTGAGGACCTATTCTGACCCGGATCCCCACGGGATGAAGATCAAAGGAAAAGTCAAGGGAAAAAAAATGTTGCTGCAGTTGGATAGTTTACATCAGTATGCATCAACATATTATGAATTTTGATCAGACCATCTTGAATAGAATCTTTTAAACTGAGCTAAAAGCGAGGTTAAGGTCAAAAGAAGGTCAAGGTCAAGAAATGTTGATGCAGTTGTAGAGTTCTCCTCAATATTTATCAGCATATGAAGTTTGATAAAAATTTCTAGAATAGTTTCTTTGAGCCCGATGGAAAGACAGATGCAAGGTTGGAGGATGGACATGATAAAAACTATGTATACATGTATTCCTAATCATGCGTGGCATGAAAAAAACTTGAATCTACATTATCTGAGGATGTTTCCATATCAAGATTATACACGCAAATTCAAAGAATTGTGGTCCTCTGCTTTCTGTGTTTTAGTGAATTGGATGCCATAATTTATGGCAGATTGTGTGTCAAATATGCACCCCTATCATATGTCAATTTTTGAAAATTAGGTCAAAGGGGAAATTTAAATTCATAGCATACTCGGAAATATTTTGTTGCCGGTAATGTACATGTCAAATATTAAAGTCTTATCTCCTTTCAATCAAAAGTTATGAGGAAATATACCAGGTAATATTTTTGATATGTAGGTTAAACTTCTAGGTCAAGGTCACAGAGTCAAAAGTCATGATATATTTAGCAAATTTTTTCACATGTAATATTCAATGTACAATTTGAATGCCCCATCTTTTCTCTTTCAAAATAATCAATTTAAATAAATGTTATTTTTTGGAAAGTAGGTAAAACTTTAAGGTCAAGATCTCACTTGGGTTAAAATTCATAGTATATTTTAATAGAAAGTTTTGTGATAATATGCATGTGTCAAATATGAAAGCCCTATCTCTTATTATTCAAAATCTATGACCAAGGTTAAATGCATTGTGACAGATGCACATACTACAATAAGATGGATAGACTGACAGACAAATGAGATTTAATGTCCCCATCCTTTCCCAAAAACGATGGAAGATAATGCCTCTGCTGTTCTTGAGAAGAAGATTTATGATGGAGAAAATCCATGCATATTTCTTAATGTACACATGTAAATCAATATTAACTGTGTTTTTTATATCATTTGTTCCCTCTCCCTGAATTTTTCACTCATATGGAGACACCACCACATGAAAAATAATAAGGACACCTGGCAGATTAGAGGTCAACATTCATATGGAGACACCACCACTTGAAAAATAATAAGGACACCTGGCAGATTAGAGGTCAACATTCATTTTAGGAGTTTCAACCATTTAGACGTAAAGATTGAGATATCACCTCGATCCTTCCACTCGCCCCTTCCCAGGCCCCTATTAGTTTATGTATGTTAACTGCTACTAATTGTTTGTACATTTTGAAAAAATGTTACATTGTAAAATATACAAATAGTTTAATGTGGTTCTCTTTGAATGATTTTCATTCCTAATTCTAGAAGGATAGGTTAATTGACACAAATTCATGAATAAAATGTCGAGCAATCTTATCATTGATGCACTTTTATTTTATTTATGCATCTCATATTGTGAACATTGCCAGTCCAATAGGAGAGTGGGGGTGACCTCTAGGGGTTCATAACCTTTATACCATTAAATTTACATAACATCATAACACAAGAAACAAAATTATGTATAGTCAAATGGAAAAAGTTTCCTACTATTTAGGAGTCACATGATCATTTAATTGTCATTACAGGGACAGGGGTTGGATAGGGAGACCCCCTCCCAGGTATGTGCAGGACAATAATATATACTGAAGCAAATAAAAATAAAATGACTTTGGATGCCCTCCATCCTAGAAAACAGACCTCACCATAACTTCTTTTTTTTCTTTCTCAGAAATCTGGTCTGGAAACACCCCCTCCCTCCCAGAAAAAAATTCTAGATCTTAACTGAATGTAACTTCCACAACGGGGGATAACTCTTCTGAATGTGAAATTCGTCGTGTGAAAACCTACTATATGGGGCAGTGCGGCGGAGTAACCGCCCGCTGCCGTGGCGACCGCGGTCGACAGCATCCAATGACCTTTGATCACAGGGGCATCTTATCCACTCTGTTCTCTATTTCACATATAAAAATAGTGTATTTTTATATGTGAAGTAGAGAACAGAGTGGATAAGATGCCCCTGTGCTTTGATCCTTTCAACTTTAACCTAACCATTTCTATTATTGACTATTTTACCAGAATCTATACCAAAACTTGTGCTTACCGGGCTGTCATATACGTCGATCCTTTCAACTTCATGAAATACCCTGGTATAATCCAGCTAAAACACAAAATGTGAAATAATTCCTTCAGATATACACCATACAACGTACGTTCACCACACTGCACTTGAGACTGCAGTTCAATCTACAAACGATAATGGTAAAACAAGTACTTAAGTTGGGTACGTGACGCAAGCCCACTGTAATGCAGGTATACATACGTACATCCTTACAACGTCAGGGGTCCTGAGTCAACACATTGCCGTTGGACCACGGCAACCTGTTGACTCAGGACCCCTGACGTTGTGAGGATGACATACGTATTGCACTAAAAATCGTCTTCATTCGAAAAATTTCTAATTATGGGTCCAGCAATGTGTGGGCGCTTACTAAATTAATATCCATCTTGTCACTAAGCATTATGCAAGTAAAATGAAAAAAATACTGTCAGTTTGGGTGGAAATAAAACTAAGGGTCATGTGACCGATGATTGACATGATACAAGTTATTTCTAATTTTTCTCTCTGTGATAACTCTTTGAAAGTTAGCGGAGTTAATTTCTTGATAATTCTACCAGAATGTAAATTAGGCAGGTCAATAGGTCAATAGGAGCTAAGGAGGTCTAATATGCATGCAAATCTCGTGCGCATCTGTCTCTGAGTCTGACACTACAGGAGGCCAAATACTATGCATGAAAATCTCGTGCGGCTGCTGTTGTGTTTGACATCATTGGGCGAGGACTATTGAAACTGGGATGGGAGTCATCGTGTAATTTAATCTATGTCTGCATTTTTAAAGTCTAAATCTAAAATTTTATTTCACAATAAAATGGAAATAAAAGGAATCACTGTCTAGTTAGTACAGTATGCCAGGGACATCAACAATTGTTGGAAGAATGAGATAATCATAGGCGTGAATTATGGCCCTGATGTGAAGCCGGCTGTGATAGCTTTCCATTCGTTAACAAATGATATCAAATCCCAGCTTGATGAAGAAGGATGTGTCAAAAAGATGAAATCGCTAATTGAAAAAACATCAGAGAAATTCCCAGAAACCAAAATTGTCCTCTCTTTAGCCACACCACGGATGGACAGAGATGATTGGAATGACAAAGGTGAATTGATAAATGCAATGCTTAAGCAGAAGTTCAGAAAATCACAAAACATATTTCTCTGTGATAACAGCAACCTAGCCGAGCAAGGTAAACCTATAGAGAGACTTATCGAAAGAGACGGAGTCCATCTCACTACAGAGGGAACAGCTGTTTTAGCTTCAAATATGAAGAAAGTGATTGATAAAATCTGTAACATATCACGCAGGAGCCAGGAACAAGGTGCTAGATATAAGAACAAGAACTACCCCAAAAAAAGCTTTGGAGGAAGATCTAATGGCCACTATCAAGACAACAGAGGTTATTTTGAATATGATCGACCACCCTACGACCAAAGGAGAGATGCATACCAAAAAAACAGACTGATGAGTGCGTATTGGCGTTAGTACAAAGTACATTGATTACGTTAATTAAACACACAAACATTAAAGTGGTAAAAGAATTATCTATAAATTGATTATTCTTGCTATTTTTCCTTTTTTAGATTTTTTTAAATTGGTTCATTCCTATTTTTTATTCTTCTTTCATTTTGATAAATTGAAAACCACATGCACAAATGGTTATTAGTAAAATTGATACATGCTTGAATATTTGCACTTGGAATGTGGGAGGTATGATATCAGACAATATTAACAAATCAACAGATAAGCTGTTTGTCGATCAAGTAAAAAATCATGACCTGGTCTTACTCACGGAAACCCATATTGGTTATAATACTCATATTGAAATTAAAGACTTCCTATATTACCCTATATGTAGAGAAAAGTCATCAAATAATAGATATTTTGGTGGATTAGGAATTCTGGTAAAGAAAAATATTAGGAAAGGCATTTTGATTTTACCAAATACAAATACAGAATATCAATGGCTCACACTAAAAAAGGATTTTTTTCACTTAAAAAAAGACATATACTTATGTCTAGCATACATATCCCCTAAAATGTCATGTTGCAATAAAAATCATAATGATGAAATTCTAGAATGTATAGAACGAGATATTGTTAACAAATATGGAAATTATGGAGATATAATACTCACAGGTGATTTTAATGCAAGAACAGGTAGAGAATTAGACTATATAAGAGGAGACTCAACCTCACACATTCCAGTGGAAAATGATACTTATACCATAGATACAGCGGTTGGGGAAAGATGTAGTAGAGATAATATCGTGGATAGTAGAGGTAATAAGCTAAGAATAACAAATGGTAGAACATTTGGTGATATACAGGGAAAATTTACTTGTCGTAATTATGCTGGTTCGAGTGTAGTTGACTATTTTATTGTGTCTGATCAATTACTAGATGACATTTTGTATGTTCATGTTTCTGATTTTTCACCTTTATCTGACTGCCATTGTAAAATCTCACTAAAACTTTTATCATCTTTTGAAAGAGAATATACAACTCAAAACATGCAGGAGATGCCTAAACGAAATAAATGGGACGTCCTAGCCGTAAGCAACTTCCAAAATGCTTTCTTACTTCCAACAGTCCAAAATGATATTAAACTTTTTTTAGATAAAACTATTGAATATAATGAGCAGAGTATAAGTGAAGCCACAAATGACATCCATAATATATTTAATAAAGCTGCAAAACTTTCTCTACAAAGAAAATCACAACGTAAAAATACAAACAATAAAAAATGGTTTGATTCTGACCTTACAAAAATGCGTAAACGCCTATTTGAAAAAGCGAAACTATTATCCATATTTCCTAATAACCCCCACATACGAGGTTCGTTCTTTAAACTAAATAAGGAATATGCTAAACAACGAAAACATAAAAAACGTGAATTTAGACAAAGTATTCTAGATAAATTAGATCAACTTAATGAAACCAATCCTAAAGAATATTGGAAACTGGTTAAATACCTGAGAGAAACTGAAAACACAAAAGAAAATTTAGAAAAGTCAGTTGATGAAAATACATGGTTTAACTACTTTACTACTTTATCCAAACTACCAGAAAAGT